>OX235272.1:131594417-131683272 GCA_944472155.2 Trichobilharzia szidati | reverse complement strand
AATCGAGATAAGACCAGTAGTTCAGGGGAGAGTCTCTCTGGCAAACTCATTTTCACAGCTGTACAATCACAAATATATATATTTTTTATGTGTATGTACATTAAACTAGTCAAATGAAGATACAATCAGTAGGATTTGGGTGGAGTTACGTATTACGGAAGGCGTTCAGAGGAATGGGATGTTGATATAATAGGGTAGTAAGAAAAATGATGAGTTGTCACAAACGATTGTTAAAGAAGAGTTACGTAATAGTATGAATAATTTGATGAAAGAGTTGTATTCAGGCTGCACATGGAAACAAAATAAAATATGGAATTGCGTAGGAGTTTTAAGTAGTTAGAAAAAACAAGCAAATAAGCAAAAGCTAATTCAAATCATGATAGTAGAAATGGTTGAATAATTTTCCTTTGTTCGCATAGTTCTGGTACTTCTAACGGAATGTCTAGGGCTTCTACAATACAGAGAAGACGGAAACATGTTGCGTTTGGCAGGTTGTTCTTCACTTTGTAGATTACTTTAAAAGAGGCGTTTGTTGAGATGGAATGATCAGTAGTGACGAGATATTCGATTATTGCATTCCTTGTACAACCACTACTTCCTTTCTGCAGTCACACTGAGTGACATTCTTTGACCGTTTTCTAATGAATATCTGCCTTGATTTTTGGATCCTGGCTGACTATGACATTCTCATCTTTGCCTAATGTAGTGTTAGTTACTTTTAATGTTATTATAATGCTCACAAAATTTCTACAGCCTCAATAGATAACTGGAGTATTGATTAATTCGGTAAGTATTAGTTAGAGTGATGACAATCAAGTAGAGTTTTCCATAAAGTCAACACTTATTTGTCTCTGTAATTTGTATTAGTTTATATTATTATTATTGTTCCCTTGGGTTCCTAGTGGAACATAGGGCTTCAACTGCACGTCTCCACTTGCTTCTGTCTTCTGCTGTACTTTTCACCTGCATCCATGTTAGTCCATACTGTTTCAACTCCTCTTCACACGATCTCCTCCATGTCAACCATGGACGTCCCACTCGCCGCTTCTCTTTCGGGTTCCACTCGAGCGTTGGTCTGACGCGCGATGTCACCCAGCGGCCTCCTCAGCGAGTGTCCAATCCATCTCCACTTTCTCCTGCATATTTGTTGAGCGATTGGTTCTTGTTTTGTTTGTTCCCATAGTTTCTTGTTGGTGATTCTTTCCGGCGGCCATCTGATCTTCAGTATAGAGCCAGCGAAGACAGTTGTTGATAAAGGTCTGCAACAGGCTGTTGAAAATATTCTTTGTGACCCACCAAGTTTCTGATCCATCCGTATAGAAGAACTGACTGACTTGATGTTTGTATTGAAAATCCGAATTTTGTTGTTGAGTGTTGCTGAGTGACGAAGATTTCCAGATTGGTTTCAGGTTGATGAATGTGTTTCTTGCCTTCCCGATTCTCGATTTGACATCCTCGTCCGTTCCTCCTGTAGTTGAAACAATGCTCCCTAGATAAGTGAATGAAGTAACCTCTTTCAAATCCCTCCTGTTGATGGTGATTGACGCTGGATGTTGCTGGTGCTGTTGTTGTTGTTGGTTGGTTGGTTATTTTCATAACCTCCGTCTTGTTTATGTTCACCTGGAGTCCTGTCTTCTCTGGCTGCTTCTTCGACCAGTTTTGTCGGTTTTCGCTTGTAAGTCCTCGATATTTTGTGACATCAAACATAAATCATCCACGCGCGGAATCCAGATCTTCTAGGTTCTTGACATCGGTCTAGGATATCCCTGTCTTCTCGTTTTCCACTGTCTGACGCATAATCCAGTCCACCAAAATCAGGAATATCATTGGTGATAATAAGCACCCTTGTATGACTCCTGTATTTACTCGAAACGCCTCGCTGAGTTTTCCGTTGTGGATCACTTGAAATGTGCCGTTGTCGTACAGCTGTTGAATAAGGTTGATGAATATTTGGGGTACGCTGTAGTACTCGAGTAGTTTTCAAATTACTTCGCGGTCAACGCTGTCGAAGGCCTTCTCAAAGTCTATAAAATTGAGGAAGAGGTTTGATTGCTTTTCCATGCTTTGTTCAATGATGATGCGTAGAGTTGCAATTTGGTCAGGACATGATTTACCTTTCCTGAATCCAGCTTGTTCTGGTTGTCGGAGTACTGTATCCAGTGCGTCTTTTATTCTCTCCAGGATAATGAAACTCAGAGTTTTACCTGGCGTCGATAGGAGCATGATTCCTCGCCAGTTCTTGCAGAGTCCTAAGTCGCCCTTCTTTGGTAGTTTCACAAGGTAACCTTGTATTAGTTTACTGTTGAAAAAAATAATGCTAACACTCCTCTCATATTTTCAATCTTTTCCTCCATATAACTTTTACTTCTTATTATTCAACATTTATTTCTTGTTTTATTTTCACAGTAGACGGTTTTTTTAACTGAATATGACCACCTGATGGAAGTCCTGAAGTTGTATTGAAAAGCAGGTGAATAATAGGGTTGGACATATCATGAGGAAGTGTATGCTCCGTGAAGACATTTGTTGAGGGTAGCGTTAAATTATAAATTGGCACAGGTGAAATTCCCTGGTCCGATCCAAGGAGTTGAATGGTCAATAAGCCTGGTCTCATAACCTCAAAGTCCCGGGTTCAATCCTTGTTGGGGCCGCAGGTTGAAACGGGTGTTCACTGCTTTCTTTAACTGATGCTGATTCATGTCGAAATCTAATAGTTGCAAGTTGATCAATTCACATTTCCACAAATCCTAAAATTTATAAAACTGGAATGTGTTTATTATCGTATAAGATTTCAATGTAGATTCGATTATATGACAAAACTATGTAGAGATTCATTAAAAGACTACTGTCAACCGACGATGATGAAGATGAAGATTCCTGGCCAACAGCAACAGCGACAATAACAACAGACAACAATCAGAATAAATGAGAGAAATCTGAAAGAAGCAACCTCCTTCACCTATATACCTACCGACCTGAGAAGCATCGTTTCAACTACAGGTGGACGGAACTGATGAAGATATCAAAGCGAAGATCGCGAAAGCAAGGCAAGCTTTCATTTCTGTCAAGTCTGTGTGGAGATCAACAGCACTCTGCTTGAAAAACAAGATGCGGATTTTCAACTCCAATGTGAATAGTGCTACTTGCTATACGGATCAGAGACTTGGCGCGTCATGAAGAGCACTTCGAACAAACTACAAACCTTCATCAACAGCTGTCTTCGCTCAATACTTCGCTCAAGATCAGATGGCCGGCCAGAAAAGATCAGCAACAGGGAGGAATCTCTGGCAATGAGCGAACCAACCCATAAGGAACCGATTGTGCAACAAATATGGATTGGAGTCCATACTCTAAGAAGAAACCACCATCAAGTGAGTGATATCACACGCCAGGCCATTGCTTGAGTTGGATCCGAATGGGAAGCGGTGAGTTGGTCGTCAGTGCGAGGGTAACATGGAGGAGAAGCAGGTGATGTGAAGAGTAGAAGAGCAAAGCACTTGGGCAGAGGTGGATTTAGGTAATGAAAACGTTGGCAGAGAACCGAACGCAGTGCAGACGTTAGTGGCTGAAGCCCTATGCTCCTCTAGGAATTAAAGGAAACAATAATAGTAACTGTCAACCGATCACGATGATGTTGATTAACCTTCGATTCGTACCCAAAATGTGATATACACGATCACCCACGACAACGTCTCATTACAACTTCTCGACATCTATCATGAGGATAAACATTATTGATCAGAAGATTAATGTTTGGATTTCCGTTTGTAGGAAGTTATTTATCTACAGTGTTGATGTGGATGGACTTTGTTGGCTGTGGTAGTGACATTTCGTAAATATGATTTTTTTATTATTTTTTTCCTTCACGTTCCCCAGTGGAACATAGGGCTTCAAGCTAGTGGCTTGAAGTTTCTGTAGCAGTGTTTATTTTACAGGATGGGGTTGCTAGCCTCATGCCCAACCTTTCCTCTTCACCAGCATTATTTCTGGCTTAGCGAGGTGAAGGAGTGCGTCGGCCGGGGATCGAACCCCGGACCATGTGCATGGTCGGCGAGCGTGTTAACCGCTATACCACCGACGCACTTTCGTAAATATACTGAAGATGAAATTTATGGACTGGTTCATTCTAAACCAGTAGCTGAATGGCAAACGCTCTCAATTTCATCTTTACAAGAGATACATCGATGATGCTTTTACTATCTTTGATGAGAATTCGGATCCCGAAAATATTCTTATAACGCTCATTAATGCCCACCCAAACATCGACTTCCCTCTAGAAGATGAACCTGACCCTACGTAACATTCCTTTAGCGTTCATCTGCGAAGAAATGTTGGTAACTCACTGAGGAGACTTGACTACAAACAGCCCATGTAAAACGGATAGTTTATCAGTTTTCAAAGTTCTGTTCATCTAACCAGAAAGGGAAATCTGATATATTCTCTTCCCTGAAAGGATCCGGAAAATATGTACTGAAGAGTATGTTAGACTACGAGTAACTTTTTCTTCCAAGAAACATTTTGGCAAACTGTCTCATTGAGGCACATCAACCTGCGTATACTATTTGAATTGCTCTTGTGGAGCTGAGTAAATTTCCCATACCGTGTGACCCCTTGTTGAATACGCTTAGGAACATTTCCTAGTCTGGCTATCAAAGGGAGAGTTAAGGTTTGTCTATAGCTCAGCAATAGAGGATCTGATGAACTTAAGACACTCACTTCTACCTAAAAAGTCCTTCAAAGTCCAATACAGCATCTGATCAGACCTCTCAAAACAGTGAGATCAAGAAATCAGAACAAAGGTGAAGCACTAGCGATCCAAATATCAACGCCAACACTGTGTATTCAAAAGAAGTACGTACGTCCAACCTTTGTCTTTACCATGTAATAATAATAATAGCTTTATTCCAAACAGTATTTGTGGTACAGGTATGGAATTTTCAGCGTGCATTACAATATTGCATCTAATTACCTCATAAATTATATAAGATTTTAAAAATAAAAGCAACAACAACAAAAAGAAAAAAGACAAATAAAAGAAATAAAAAAGAACAGCATTGCATTCACTTATTTAAACAATGCACCACAGGATATGAAATATCAAATTAGTGTGTAATAGAAATGTGAGCAACAATATATTAGTAACAAAGAAAGGAGAACGAAAGCTAATGGGAACTATTTATTAGAGTGCCGCAGTAAGTTGATCGTGCCATACCGAACGGATTTCTCATCACATAACAGCTGTGCCAGATAAGGTATTGTGGAGTCTTTGTACTTGGTAGTCCTGGCATATAGCTTCCTATAGTTGCTTCTAGTTCTAACAGATAAAATGCAAGGAGAGAGCTGCGTATAGAGAGGGTGTTCGGGGTCAGACAATATAGTATTCGCTAGTTTCTTACATGTTATTATATGTCTATCCACAATAGTGTTAACCAGTTGGTTTAACGAAATCCCACTTCCCCTACTAACAGCTTTTAGTGCCCTACGCAGCAAAGCAAAGTCTTTCTTAAGTAGTCCACTGTGCGTCGGTGGCACAGTGGTTAGGACTCTCGCCGACCATGTACATGGTCCGGGGTTCGATCCCCTGCCGGCGCACACCCGATATCTATGGTCGGCCTGTAAATTTGGGCTACCGATATCCATGCTGGAAATGCCATACTTGCACTGAAAATACGGGGTGGCATCAAGCTGTAATCAAAATAAAAATAAAAAAATAAAATAGAAAGAATAATGGGGAGCAGTAAAGAGGGATGGTTAGAATACAAGAATTGACAAACTGAGAAAGCAAAGACTGCTTTATACCAGACTGCCTTAACTTCCTAACGTAGAACGTTAAACGAAACATCTTTCTAGTCACTAGCAAGATGTGAGAGGACCAGGAAAGATCGGAGGAAATACTCAGTCCAAGGTACTTGACATTAGATGTAATTTCAACCTCTACGCCGTCAATGATAGTGGGACCATGTGAGCTAGCTAGTTGTTGTAGGTCACGTTTTCGTCTGGAAGTGAAATTTACTACCTGACATTTAGACGGATTCAGCTTAAGACCGTTTGAAGAGGACCACTGACTAATTTCCGAGAGAAAGTTATTTAACTTGGAACAATCTGACTGAGAGTTGACAGGCATGGAGACAGAGAGGTCATCAGCATACTTGACAAAAGTGGCTACATCAGAATGGGGCAAGTCGTGTAAGAAAAAAGAAAACAGAAAAGGAGAAATAACAGCACCTTGAGGAACACCAGCTAAAGTAAGTGAGGTAGTGGAGGACTTTCCATTGTAGATTATGTACTGCCTCCTATCAGAAAAATAGGAATGCAACCATTTATTTATCCAGCTTTCAGCCTGTCTTGCAGCAAGCTTACTTAGCAAGAGAGACCTAGGTACAGAGTCAAATGCAGATGTCCATTATAAACAGTCAATTTGTATTTCTTAATGGAACTTCACGTTCATTTTTGTTACTGAGACGTTTTTAATTCCCATTTGTAGTGTAGATATACATTATAATTTGATCTTCAACTGGGAACAGTTCTGGGAGTCTCTCACCCACTTACTGTATATATATATATACACAATTGTACAGCCTAGTTGATGATTTCATCAAAAAGAAAATTTTCTTCCTCGCTGTAACCATTCTTTTTAATCCTTCTAACAATTTCTAAACATCAAAGTTCTTGATCCACTCCCTGTTAAGGTAGACATGGTGCACTCTGCTAGGTATTTTTTTTATTGATTGTAAAATTTTATTTAGTCTAACTGATATGAGATTATGATATTTATCTGTATTGCAATTTGTCAAATTATGATAAATCCAAATTCTGTATCAGTCTTCTTATCTTTTTCACTTGTTTCTTTAAAATGTAACACTTTCAAATATTCAATGTTTCAATTTTAGTCACTTCGTTCTATTGTAAATATCAATCGCTTTTGAATTCCGTAGATATCTATACATATACATGCATGCTAAGTTTGCAATTAGTCAGTTCAGTTGTTTAAAAAGTAAAAAACTTATTAAATGAATGGTCTCATACTGAATCCCTCAAAATGCTAGACTATTGACTTCTCCTTTAGGCATAAACGAGATCTACGAACACTAGTTAGTACTCATGAAGCCTGTTGCATTGAGGGGACTAAAATTGAAACTAAGTCTAATGCAAAATACCTCAGTCTAGTTCTATCTTCCGACCTTACTTGGACATCTCATTTCCTAACGATTTCTAAGAAAGTGTTCTGTCTAAAGTATTAAATTAAGAAACTTAGACAATCTGGAATCACCCAACCTCTACTTTCACAATTTGTCAACTTTCGTGTTTTACCTATTCTACTTTACTGCTCCCCGTTAGTCTTTCCTGGGCCACTGAAAAGGACTATACCATCTTGAGAAGGATGTTGAAGGTAGTTAGGAGGACTAGTGGTGCAAAACTCAGTCAGCTCGTCACTCCATTAGTAGAAAGGCATCTGAATACATGCGAAAAATGGTATAAAACCATACTCTTCTCCGACAACCAACACCCCCTCTATTCCCAACTCTCGCCTTGTATCTCATCAAGTAGAACCAGAAATCAGTACAAAATAATATATGCTCGTACAACCAAGTACAGGAACTCAACGATACCACAGTTGGCCCGTGTTCTAAGCGACAGAGACAATGTTAAGCGTGAAACCTATGACTTGCTTTGTTGTTAATAGCATAATTTTAGGCTCTTTTATTTCTCTCTTATTTCGTACTCTATAGTGAACTCCTTCTTACACATACTTAGCTACCAAAATTGTTAACAATGGCCTACTTTTTTGTATTTTACTCTATTCCTTCTTTCGTGTATCTACTGGTTCCAACTATATTAGCACTATGAGTATTACAAAATTGTCCTGTCGTTAACCATCATGTAATTATTAGTTTTTGTGGTTGTTGTTTTTTTGTTGTTCGGCAATATTAACTGACAATCATTGGTTGTGAACGCCATTATCACCATCTCCAAATTTTGTATTATGCAGGATTACTCACACTATCACTACAAACACTGCATTAGACCTGACGATATAAAACAAAACAACAACCCTGAAATGTTATTTTATTACTGTTTAGTATTGTTTCAACCTAAATTAACTGATCATCTTGGCTATAAACATTCTTTTATATCATTTCATAACTTCTTGTATGACTATAGCTTTACTGTCACCATGCATAAACACATCATAGCTTCCACTACCCAATAATGAGTTATTATTATAAGATTTTTATTTTCCTTTCTACTTCTTGGTATTTTTCTGCATTTTTTTCCAATTATTTTTGTGTTTTTTGTGTTCTTTTTGCTGTTGTTGTCTTTATATTTTTTTGAAATACTCCTTTTAAATGTTTGATAAAATTAGATGCAAATATTGTAGATATGTGCTGAAAATTTCACAGTGTACCACTAGTACTGTTTCTGGAATAAAGCCAAATTATTATTATTATTAAAAAAGAAATTCTGATTAGAATTCAGGATGCACATTTCATCCACTTTGGATACAACTGCATCCCCAGTGAGTGAAGGTGTTCCCACTTGGGATTCGAACACTTTTTACCTATCATTTTAAACGTTGAAGCGTTATCCACTTGATTAACTGTGGATCACAGATGCCACAATTTATGCATTTGGGTATAACCAATCAACGAGAAATACAAATACGAAATTCAATAAGAATCTTAATTAAGTTGCACAAAATTTAATGGTAAGAGTGATTGACTAACTGACGGGTTTCAACATAGAACTTTGTATAAAATTGCAACAGTTTGAGTTGCCACACTCCATGTAGCACACAAGGGAAGAAAAGAGGGATAAGAGAGACTCAAAAGGATGATAGTAAGCAGAAATGGGAGGAAGAAAGAATAGTAATGTGTAAAAATAATAGGGTTTAACGGATGAGGTGAGATCATAATAAGTGAGTGCTTCGTCGTCATTGAGAATGATTTTGAGCCATATTGTAACGACAGAAGACAAGGGTCAGGTAACAGTGTTATACAGTAATATTAACTGATGACTACCTTTTGAGCACAAACTATTGCTCACAATCATATCAAGTCACTCACACAACTTCCTTGCTTCATTTATATACAAAAGTAAGAATTGATGATTAGACGTGTGAATAAAAATCAATATAGGATAATGTACATTCAGAATTAATTATTATTATTGTTATTAATATTATTTATTTATTATTCTAACCTCGCCTAGATTACTAGCTCACTAGTTTTCTAGCCGGTCCCAAGCCCGGATAAAGAGGGAGGGTTGGGGTGTGGTGCTAGCAACTCCACCCCCAAAACTTAACCAAATTGCTACGAAAACTTCAACGCACAAATATATTCAAAATTCTAAAAATACAAACAATAACCTTATTTTTCGCTGGAATCGGGAAGTGAAATGACGCAGGCTGGTGAAAGCCTTCGGGAAGCCAGTCAGCCGATGTGCCTTCTTTCGATGAGAGCAAAAATAAGGATGGGGACGTGGAATATTCGTACAATATACGAAACTGGAAAGGCTGCTCAGGTAGCCGCAGAAATGAGGAGATATAAAATAGAAGTGCTGGGAATCTGCGAGAGCAGATGGAACGGATGTGGAAGGAGCCAACTATCAACTGGAGAGACAATAATCTGCTCCGGTCACCCAGAGGACGATCACGAGCACACCGAGGGAGTAGCCATCATGATGTCACCAACAGTGGCTAAAGCTCTCATGCAGTGGGAACCAATCTCCTCCAGGATAATGACAGCCAGGTTCAACTCAAAAGGAAAAAAGGTTACAATCATTCAATGCTACGCGCCTACAAACGTCTCAGAAAAAGAGAAGAAGGAGGATTTCTACAGTCAACTACAAACAGTAATGGACAACGTCCCAAAGAGCGACATCAAAATCCTGATGGGTGATATGAATGCGAAACTGGGAGGAGACAATACAGGAAGGGAACACACCATGGGTCGTGAGACCCTCGGTGAAATGAACGAAAATGGTGAACTCTTCTCAGACTTCTGCGCCTTCAATGATTTGGTGATTGGTGGCAGTGTGTTCGAACACAGGGATACACACAAGGCAACATGGATTTCACCAGATGGACACACCAAAAACCAGATAGACTTCATTTCAAGCTCAAGGAAGTGGAGACGGACCCTACTGGACACAAGATCGAGGAGAGGAGCAGATGTGGGTCCAGACCACCATCTAGTACAAGGGACTTTCAAGGTGAAGCTGAAAGCCTCGAGGATAGCTGGGGATATGCCACAATGCAAGTTCAACACTCAAAAACTGAAGGACACAACCAGAAGGGACACTTTCACTGCAACTGTCAGAGCAAAGCAGGAAACACTACGTGGAACCACTGAGGAATCATCCGTGGAAGACCATTGGAACTCTCTGAAGGTGATTTTTAACGAGACTTGTTCAACGGTTTTAGGGAGAGAGAAGAGACGAGACAAGGAATGGCTCTCAACGGACACTTGGAAGCTAATAGAGGAAAGGATAATGGCGAAAGAGAAAATGATTCAATGCAAAGATGGACAAGAGAAAGAGACACTGAGCTCAACTTACACAGCACTGGACAAAGAAGTGAAGAAGAGTGCCAGGAAGGACAAAAGACGATTCTACGACAACCTGGCTACTGAAGCTGATAAGGCAGCAGGCAAAAGGGACCTAAGGACATTATGTCAGATAACCAAGTCTTTATCCGGGAAGAGATCAACACAAGTGAAACCTATAAAAGACAACCAAGGGAACCCCATTACCAAGGTAGAAAGACATATTAAACAATGCGCGGACCACTTCAAAGGACTCTTGAACCGACCACCACCTACAGCTCATCCAGAAATACCAACAACAGCACGTACACAACTGCAAGTTGACACCAATCCTCCAACGAAAGCTGAAGTCTTTAATGCTGTCAAGCTTCTGAAAGCTAGAAAAGCAGCTGGACCAGATGGAATAGCCCCGGAAGCACTGAAAGCGGACCCAGAAACGACAGCAGATATGCTGACTCCATTATTGCAAAAGATCTGGAAAGAGGGAAAGGTGCCTACTGACTGGAGGAAAGGTTACCTAGTGAAACTACCAAAGAAGGGCGACTTAGGACTCTGTAAGAACTGGCGAGAAATCATGCTCCTGTCGACGCCAAGTAAAATTCTGAGTCGCATCATCCTGGAGAGAATAAACGACGCACTGCATACAGAACTCCGACCAGAACAAGCTGGATTCAGGAGAGGCAAATCATGTTCTGACCAAATTGCAACTCTACGCATCATCATCAAACAAAGCATGAAATGAAAATCAAACCTTTAGCTCAACTTTATAGACTTTGAGAAGGCCTTCGACAGCGTTGACCGCGAAGTAATTTGGAAACTACTCGACTACTACGACGTACCCCAAATATTCATCAACTTTGTTCAACAGCTGTATGACAACGGAACATGTCAAGTGATCCACAACGGAAAACTCAGCGAAGCGTTTGGAGTAAACACAGGAGTCAGACAAGTATGCTTATTATCACCAATGATATTCCTAATTGTGGTGGACTGGATTATGCGTCAGACAGTGGGAAACGAGAAGACAGGGATATCCTGGACCGACGTGAAGAACCTAGAAGACCTGGATTTCGCGCGTGGATGATATATGTTTGATGTCACACAAGATCGAAGACTTACAAGCGAAAACCGACAAACTGGCTAAAGAAGCAGCAAAAGGCAGGACTGCATGTGAACATAGACAAGACGGAGGTTATGAAAATAACCAACCAACAACAACAACAGCAACATCCAACGACAATCACCATCAACGGGAGGGATTTGAAAGAGGTGACTTCATTCACTATAGTAGGCAGCATTGTTTCAACTACAGAAGGAACGGACGACGATGTCAAATCGAGAATCGGGAAGGCGAGAAACACATTCATCAATCTGAAACCAATCTGGAAATCTTCGTCACTCAGCATCAACAACAAAATTCGGATTTACAATACAAACGTCGAGTGAGTTTTGTTATACGGATCAGAAACTTGGCGGGTCACAAAGAATATTTTCAACAGCCTGTTGCAGACCTTTATCAACAACTGTCTTCAATCTATACTGAAGATCAGATGGCCGGAAAGAATCACCAACAAGAAACTATGGGAAGAAACAAAACAAGAACCAATCGCCCAACAAATATACAGGAGAGAGTGGAGATGGATTGGACACTCGCTGAGGAGGCCGCTAGGTGATATCGCGCGTCAGGTCAATGCTCGAGTGGAACCCAAAAGGGAAGCGGTGAGTGGGACGTCCAAGGGTGACATGGTGGAGATCATGCTAAGAGGAGTTGAAACAGTAAGGAATAACATGGATGCAGGTGAAAAGTACATTAGAAGACAGAAACAAGTGGGGACGTGTAATTGAAGCCCTATATTCCACTAGGAACAATAATCATAATATTGGTGTTATTGATTCTTTCAATTCCTAGAGGAACATTGGGCTTCAGCCGTGCGTCTCCATTGAGTTCGGTTCTCTACTAGAGTCTTTGCCTCGCTCCAAGTCTGCCCACACGTTTTCATCTCCTCTTCACATGACCTCCTCCTGGTCACCCTCACACTGACGACCAACTCGCCGCTTCCCTTTCGGGTTCCACTCGAGCGATGGCTTGTCTAGTGATGTCACTTGATGACTTGTTTCCTCAGAGTATGGCCAGCCAGTCCATCTCAATTTCTTCCTGCCTATTTCTTTCACAATCGGTTCCTACTGGGTTGGTTCGCTCATTGCCAGAGATCTCTGTTACTGATCTTTTCTGGCCGGCTATCTGATCTTGAGTGGTATTGAGCGAAGACAACTGTTAATGAAGGTCTGTAGTTTGTCTGAGTTGCACTTTATGCAGCGCCAAGTCTCTGATAAGTATAGTATCACTGACTTCACATTGGAGTTGAAAATCCGGATGTTATTTTTGATGTTGAGTGCTGTTAACGTCCACACAGACTTGAGAGTAGTGAAAGCTTGTCTTGCTTTTCGGGTTCTTACTTTGATATCCCCATCAGTTCCGTTCGCCTGTAGTTGAAACGACGCTTCCCAGGTAGCCAAAGGAGGTTGTTTCTTTCAGATTCCTCCCATTTATGCTGGTCGTTGTCTGTTGTTGTTGTTGCTGTTAATGTTGTTGCCAAGGGATCTTCATCACCTCTGTTTTCTCTATGTTCACCTAATGTCGTTTCATTCTGGATGCTTCTTCTGCCAACTTGTTGCTTTTCGCTTGTATATCTTCTAGTTTGTGGGAAATCAGACATATATCATCGGCGAAGTCAAGATCCTCCAAGTTTTTTGTGTGAGTCCATTTTATGCCTGTTTCCTCATTGCCCACTGTTTGTCGCATTATGCAGTCTACTGCAATCAGGAAAATCACTGGCGACTAATAATATGAGTTTTTTTGATCAATTACAATCGGATGGGAAATAAGACAAGTGTTTTTTATAGTTTTATCCCAATATCTAATCGATTCCATCCATGTGTATAAATGAAGGAAAAAAATTGTTTGAGTAACTTGATATGATTGTGAGCAATAGTTTGTGTTCGAAA
Organism: Trichobilharzia szidati; assembly: GCA_944472155.2. Lineage (NCBI taxonomy): Eukaryota > Metazoa > Platyhelminthes > Trematoda > Strigeidida > Schistosomatidae > Trichobilharzia > Trichobilharzia szidati. The sequence continues at coordinate 131,669,722 of OX235272.1, read as the reverse complement.
CGTCATCAGTTAATATTACTGTATAACACACTGTGTGATTTATCAAAATAAAATCTTACCATAATGGAGTTATACTCTACCACAGTGCCCAAGTTTTATACTTATATCAATAGGTCAGGTAACAGATTGTCGATTGAGAAAATCAACAGATATTTATAGATTTTTATGTACATTATTATTCGATATTTTAGCACAGAAGCGACGTCTTCTGATTGGTTGTCTTCTTGCTGAAGTTTATTCTTTACTGCTTGTGACCGTTGCTTTCAAAGTTATTCATATATCTGTGAATCGTTTCTGCACACACTAAGTCTGCTGTCATCGGTTGTTGAGTTCCTCAAGGTTAGGCTTTGTTCTTGGTTTTTCTCCTAACCCCTATTTGGGACGTGAACACTGACGTAAATTATTGTCTACAATTTTTATCTTGCAGACAGCCATCAGCACAGTATCACCAATTGTCTCCATCCATCAGATCTTAGGGTCTTAATCGGGAAGCCTACACCTCTCTACCTGGCTCAAATGAATTATTTAAGACATCAAGGCTCGATGAGAGGTTTTGGTTTGACTACCACTAGCTCTTTTCCAACCTGATTCTATGTCAAGGAAGGCGATGGTTAAGCACGCATAACACATGTCCCATCCATTTCAATCAATGTAGCTTCAAAACTGCAGCAATTGACTTTCACGCCTTGCCTGAATCTACGCAAAACGCCAATATTACTCACTCTATTATGCCATCTAACAAGGGAGATGAATTAGGAACACTCATGACCAGAGACACTTCCACTTTCAGTGGTCATGTCTGAGGGTTTCTGTACATACATAGTGTGCTCACGGTTGAATAACTCTCATATGAAACAAAATCCTCATCTGTTTCAAAGAGGTTTTCGATGGTACTTTAACAGGTGTCGTTTAATGACCAAAGGTTAGATGGAAATGAGTTGATTTTCACACCATTTTGTCAACTACTTTTCATTTGTTTGTTGGAATTTGAGTAGATGACTCACAGGAGCATTACTATCATTATTGTTATTTCTCTCTTTCCTAGTGGAGCATAGGAACTCGGTGGTACATCTCCATTTCACTTAGTTCAACAAGCTCTGTATTTTATACTTGGATGCCTAAACCGTTGCCTTCAATTCTCGTTCCATTCCACAGTCTGATAGCTGGTGGTGCATAAAGGTCTCTCTAGTGTATGTATAATCAGTCCATTAACTGTCTGCCACAGCTGCTTGTTGCTTATCTTTTCCAGCCATCTGATCCTCAGTATGCAGCGAATTAGAATTATTTGATGAGGTTTATGAGGTTTAGGAATATGCGCTGTTGATAAGCTTTAGACTATGAGAAAATAGCCGTCAGTGGTTCTTCAAGTTACAATATAACGTATTATCGCAGGGCAGTCTACAGAATGGTGGTCATCTTTTTACTTCAGTTTCATAAACTTTGCAGAGGCCTTTGACAGTCCCGACTCTGTAGTAATTTGGGGACTGCATCAATACTATAAAGTGCTTCAAAACTTTATGAATCTCATTCAACAGCTGTATTATTATTATTGTTCCCTTTAATTCCTAGGGAAACACAAGACTTCAGCCGCACGTCTCCATTGAGTTCGGTTCTCTGCCAACGATTTCATCACCTGGCTCCACGTCTGCCCACATGCGTTCATCCGTCTCCACATGACCTCCTCCAGGTCACCCTCGGATGACCAACTCGCTACATCCCGTTCGGGTTCCACTCTAGTAATGGCCTGACGTGTGATGTCACTTGATGGTTTTTTCATAGTATGGCCGATCCACCTCCAATTCTTCCTGCGTATTTATTGCACAATCGGTTCTTACTGGATTGGTCCGCTCCCACAGATCCCTCCCTGTTGCTGATCTTTTCTGACCGGCCATCTAACCATGAGTATTAAGCGAAGACAGCTGTTGGTGAAGGGGTCCAGTTTGTTTGAGGTGCTATTCTTGACACGCCAAGTCACTGATCCATATAGCAAATAGCACTGACTTCACATTGGAGTTGAAAATCCGAATCTTGTTTTTCATGCACACTGCTGTTGATCTCCAAACGGATTTGACAGAAATGCATTGCTTTCGCGATCCTCATCAGTTCCGTCCGCCTGTAGTTGAAACGATACTTCCCAGGTAAGTAGGTAAATAGGTGAAGGAGGTTGCTTCTTTCAGATTTCTCCCATTTATGCTGATTGTTGTTTGTTGTTGGTGCTGTGGCTGTTGCTGTTGGCCAGGAATGTTCATCACCTCTGTTTTCTCTATGTTAACCTAAAGTCCTTACTTTTCTGGATGCTGTTTCTGCCAACTTGTTGCTTTTCACTTGCATATCTTTCAGTTTGTGGGAAACCAGACAAATATCATCGGCGAAGTCCAGATCTTTCAAGTTTTTTGTATGAGTTTATTTTATGCCTGTTTCATCATTGATCGCTGTTTGTCGCATTATGCAGTCTACTGCAATCAGGAAAATCATCGGAGATGATGATAATGTCCAAACCAATGTAGACTTTGATTACTCTGAAATCTTTACGGAGATGGACAAAATTTGATATAGTTCTTCTCTTTAAATGCATAATGAATGTCCACTTTTTATTCATTAAGGAACTATATAGACAAATCGATGATGTGGCAATGGGGTCACCACTGGGACCCATTCTAGCCGACATTTTCCTTGCGAAACTATAAAATGGGCCTTTGAAAGATGTTATTGATGAAATTGAACTCTATTGTCCTTACATGGATGAAACATTTTTGATTATGAAAAATGAGGATAAAGCAAAGTACATCCTGGATAAATTTAACGATGTTCATCCTGCAATAAATTTTACTATTGAGAAAGAAAAAGACTCTACTATTTCATTTCTAGACGTCCTAATGACGAGAAAAGAGGATGTCACAATAAGAAGAAGTGTATGCAGAAAACCTACATCAACTGGTCAGTTGATATAGGTCAATATACTCATATTTTTCAGCTTGAAATACAAACACAGTCTGATAAAGTGCTTGGTTCACAGAGCAAGAGTGATCTGCTCAGATGAATGTCTTGATTAGGAACTGAATAATATTAGACAGTTGCTGAGTGAAAACGGTTATCCAGAAAAGTTTATTGATAAGAATATGAAAAATTTAACCAGTAATTCAGGAATAAATATTGTGTATCAGTCAACACGAAGCTTATGTACATATACGAATGCAATTCAGAGATTATACACCAGGTTAAGTCATAACCAACAAATTAAGAAAATCAGTTCAAACGACGTTTAGTGCTGGTAAGGTGGAAATCATATTTTCCACCTACGCACAACCAGTTTTCATTCCTCAGCTGAAAGACGAAGTACCCAGACTACCTTCACCTCTTCAATTCAGCTGTCTTTATTGAGCCAGTTATATTAGTATTTACAGCTCAAGAGAGAGTACCAGTTTGGCTAAATAAAAGTATATTCAAAACTGTTAACAGTCCGATATCAAACCATCATCTGGTTAGAATAGATCACAACGCCAGAACTGATGACTTCTTTTTTTCTGATAATAGGATTTGTGAAATTTATGGGTGCGACAACGGCACATGTCAAGTGATCCACAACAAAAAACTCAGCTAGGCTTTTGGAGTAAACACAGGAGTCAGAAAAGGGTGATTATTATCATCAATGATATTCCTCATAGTGGTGGACTGGATTATGCATCAGACAGTGAGTGGGAAACGAGAAGACAGGGATATCCTGTCCTGACCAACGTGAGGAATTTAGAAGACCTCGATTTCGCGGATGATTTATATTTGATGTCACACAAAGTCGAAGACTTACAAGCGAAAACCGACAAACTGGTCGAAGAAGCAGCCAGAGAAGACAGGACTCCAGGTGAACATAGACAAGACGGAGGTTGTGAAAATAACCAACCAACAACAACAACAACAGCAGCAACATTCAGCGCCAATCACCATCAACGGGAGAGATTTGAAAGAGATTACTTCTTTCACTTATCTAACGAGCATTGTCTCAACTACAGGCAAATGGAACGGACGAGGATGTCAAATCGAGAATCGGGAAGGCGAGAAATACATTCATCAACCTGAAACCAATCTGGAAATCTTCGTCACTCAACTCAGCATCAACAACAAAATTCGGATTTTCAATACAAACGTCAAGTCAGTCAGTTCTTCTATACGTATGGATCAGAAAATTGGCGTGTCACAAAGAATATTTCCAGACGTTAACCAGCAACTGTCTTCGTTCTATACTGAATATCAGATGGCCGGAAAGAACAAGAACCAACAAGAAACTATGAGAACAAACAAAACAAGAACGAATCACTCAACAAATGTGCAGGAGAAAGTGGAGATGGATTGGACAGTCATTGAGGACATCGCGCGTCAGGCCAGTGCTCGAGTGGAACCCGAAATGGAAGCGGCGAGTGGGACGTCCAAGGGTGACATGGAGGAGGTCGTGTGAAGAGAAAGTGAAACAGTATGGATTAACATGGACACAGGTTAAAAGTACAGCAGAAGACATAAGCAAGTGGAGGCGTGCAGTTGAAGCCCTATGTTCCACTTGAAACCCAAGGGAACAATAATAATGGGTTAATTCCACTTATAGGATCTCCATCACAGTTAGATGGATCAATTAAAATCGGAGAGCACTCGTTAGCTGTTTCTCCTTGTTACGGGACGCCCCTGCACTGCATACCGACTACGCCAAGGGGGATCGAACCTAGGAACTTTTAAATTACAAGACAAAACTCGTTGATAACCATTAAAGGTATTGATGAGTGTAGAACTGTACCACCAGTTGAAGAAGTTAGAGTTCACTACTCATTAAATTCTGATTCAAGTGGGTGAGTCGTCAACAAGCTTAGTTTCGTAATCTGGAGGTCATGGGTTCGCGGCTTGTTAAAGTCATGGGTGCGCTCTGCTCAGAATTCCCATAACAAGAGGAAACAACTTTCCAAGGCTTCTTGATTTCCAATGACGAAAGTCTAATGAGTGAAACCTGTTTCTATCATTTTTCAGGTGCTGAATAAATAAGCAAAACCTTCTAGATAACGAATATACCAAAGATAAGAAGCCATTGCAATTCTCCTTACAACAAAAGCAGGAGAGCTCTGCGTGCAAAATGAAACACGTCTAGTTACTATTAATACACTAGCCCACTGTGAAACCTACTAATTTTCCTAACTTATATAATATACTAAGCGTAATATTAAATTTTCCTGCATATTATCACTTGGAGATACTTTCAAACTGTTGATCTTATACAAATTGGACATTATTTGAGTAAATTTAGCGTTGTTAATAACAATAATTCCTTTAAATTAGAATGGACATATAATTGTAGAGCCTGGAAAAAATAAGTTATCAGAAAGAATATTCTTTTTGCAAAATGGCGATGTTTAATCAGCTAAAGTGTCTTAATCAACAAAATATCATTGGTCACATGATTTCGAATGGTTCGCAACTCCAGTGGATCACTTATCCTATAAAAGATCGATTTTACTGCCCATTTCATATATATATATATATATATATCAATACAAATAGTATGTACACTATTTATCAATCGATAGGGGGAGATATAAATAGCACCATGTCATGTTTTATTGTTCAATATTAAATAGAAAGTAACGTTGTCTCTATTTCGTTCTTCAAATATAACATTTATATATTTGAAATAAAATTCGTACATATTGATTTCTTTTATTGGATATCATACATAAAAAGAAACGGTAACATTCACTGGAAAACTTTCCGAAAGAATAGCTAATGGAATGATTAAAAATGACCATTGAAAATCCTCAAAAGAATGGTTATTAATATATAAAATATTGCTCTAGGGACTTGATTTTACGTGTTCCAGAAAATCTGCCAGTATGGCTTAGTAAAGGTATAGTAAAAATCATCAACAGTTCGATATCAGACCACCAGGTGCAAACCCACCACAAAGCCAGTATTGAAGAATCCTGCTCTATCATCTACCGGGTACCAAATAAATTGCCAAAGACATCCAGGTATCGCATACTCCGAACAGCAGAGGCTGTCGCGATTCTCATGGAACAACCGGTGCTCTGTGTGCAAAAGAAGCAACTCCAGCCAGCCACTACCACTGCCCTGGTCGACCTTCAGTCGAGCCAATAAATTCATGAATTTGTATTATTATCTTTCCTAATTTCTTCATGTGATATTCAGTGTATTCTTTTGTTCATGCTATTGAACTGTAATCCATTTATATTATTATTATTATTGGTTCGATGTTATTTAAACAACATTAATATTGTTAGTAACACTCATTCATTCACTACAATTTATGTACAACTGTAGAACCTACCTGATGAAGAAGGGATTATCGAAAAGAATATTCTTTGTTCAATAACCATTCTTTTGAATAGCTTATGATTTGTGGATAAACATATCATCATTTTCAATCTCATTTACAACTTTGACGCCTAATTTTTATAGTCTTTGTTCTTCTTTTCCAATTCTTGTAATGAGAAGAGTAGAATTTTCTAGATGTTCGAGTCAGGTTTTGCATCATTTCTGTCGCATATTTTCTCTTTTGATTGGATAAACAAAGCTGAGTGTGTTATCAGTCTCTTCCGTCACCGTGGTAGGTAGGATTATAGAGCTGATACTCTATCCAAATTGACTGTACACTTGTGTGTATGTGTATGGAGTGCTTTATCTGAACTATTTTTGTACATTTCTTATCTCAATATGGTCTACTTTATTTGCAAACCACGAGGTAGTTAAGTAGATAACCAATGGCCCATCCATGAATTCGAATTTCATGAAGAAACTTGAAACTACCGCAGATATTTTCTGATTGTTTACTAGGTATTCTGGAGGTCTGCTAAAACTATTAGGCCGCCTTATTTTCCAAAGAAGGTAATCCATCAAATATGCTCAGTTATACTTCATTTTATCCACCTACTTATGTCCTTGAGGAGAAGAATCTGCACTCGTAGATATTTTGAATGACTTTCAACATACCATCTGGTTTAATTTGTGGGGCGAATATATCAGCAGATAGATCAGGTTTTGCATTGAACAAAATTCCGTTGAGTGGTGTATTGTAGATTCCTGTTTGACTAGACGAATCAAGGACTAGATGGAAGCATGCTGAAAATGTTGTCACTTACAGGTCAATGTTGGCAGAAGTGTAGTTAAACGACCTGAAAAATAATTAAATTCCTAAATCTTTAGACATTTAGAAAGGCAGTTTCTAAGAATTCCTGCTTCGATATCGGCTTTATGTTCCAGGTTCATGAATAGTTGTGACTTTTGGCGATGAAAGCTTTTCTTTTACGTTTTATCGATGAATCTTGGTGGATACCAATCCTTCAGTGGGGTTTCACATAATGAATTCAACTGCTTCTCCATCATGTCTTCTGAACAAATTTTTCTAATCCTTGGATTTATTGAACGTACTAGGTTGTGTTTTCGGATTAATGGGACGAAGCTCTGGAAGTTGATAAGCTGTCCGTCTATGCTGACTTACGATATATTGATCTTCGGATCGTGTAGTCTTGTCTTCTGGTAAGTACAAAATCTAGGAATGGAAGTGCCATGTTCTATTCACGTTCTAAGGTGAACTTTATTGATTGGTGTGCAGCTATGAAGATACTCTAAATCAAATTTTTCATCACAAATTATGAACGTATCATCTACGTATCTGCTGTATAAGTGAAGTTCACTGATCGAAAGATCGAAGATGAATTCAGACAGTGAGCTTTAATGCAACGACCCACGGATTTAGAACAACTCATCTATTAGAATTAAGTCTTTCATCTGAAAATTACACAGTTCGTGATAAAAACTCGCCATAGTTTCCTTTGGAAACCAAAGTTACTAGGATCTAGTACCAAAAATGACGTTCAACAAGGCAGACAAAATAACATGATGGTATATTCTGCTGGATTTTGTGAGCAATTAGTAACTAATGACCTCAGACAGTGGCACTGGTTAGTCAAAAGGAAGTGATTCAAACACCGAACGCCTGTTCTGGAGCCTACCTTTCCAGTGGTGACATAGATCGAATCAGCTAAGCTCATAACAAAGTAAATGGTCGTCCAGTGTTCGTATCCCTTCCATATTGGCTAATAAGTTCTGCTACTTGACTATTTGCATCAATCTGTATTATAAGCGGTGGTGTGTTTTAGACCTCTACAAAATTTTGAACACCAAGTTAGTATCATCAGCCAGTGAACAATAACTTCGGTTTATTTTCAAGTAGATATATATTAGCGTAAATCGTATCATCAATGTATCGAGCTATCTTATTGAGTTAGATAACTAACCACCTCAGTCAGTGTGAAATTAATTAATGTCACCTCTGACGTACCAGTATAGCACAGAATCATGTCATTATCATTATACTGACAGCTGAACCAGAAAAAAATGTATATTTCAGTTTATTTTCGAACTACTGTCAATCATTCAATAACTACCCTTAATTTGGATCAGTTTCATGAAACTTATTACGCAACTAGTCTAGATTAATTCATCGTAATCATTAAAATACTGGAAGTACTACTATACTACTACTATCCGTGAATTCGTGTTTCAGTAACACAGTGTGTAATACCTATTTTTGATTGGTTTGAGGATTTCATCATGAGCTGATATCAGTTAGAGAACCACTGGAAGTTCTCCCAGGTTTTCCAATGGTTCTCTAACTGATGTCAGCTCATGATGAAATCCTCCAACCAATCGAACAAAAAGATCCCTACAAAAACCAATACTTGAAAATAAATCTGATGCACACCAGCGACTGATCCTATTTAGGCAGTGACCATGAATTCTAGTGGGAAGCCGTGACCAGTAGGGTACAGCAGGTTTCAGGTGAGGCAATAAATCATCGAAAAAGACGTTTCGAAGTGGTCGCGCTATGTTATGAATTGGAAGAAGTTGGAATTCATCGGCTGGCCATTGGTCCCAGTGGCTGATGAATGGTCTACGAGCTCGCTAGTCTTGTAACCAGAAGGTTGTGGTTTCGAATCCTTGTGGTGGGCGCGTACTGTGAAGAGTCTCAAACTAGGCTGACGAAACAGCTGGCTGTCCAGTACTCTCAGCTGGTTTTCCAATGGTACTCTAACTGATGTCAGCTCAAACAAAAATATCCCTACAAAACCAATACTTGAAAATTAATAGCTATTTGTAATAGCATTTCGCAATGACCGAATCATAGGAAACTAAAAACAACAGTCCAGATTGGGAGAATGTATGAATCTGCATTTGGCAGAATTATTTGTAATTTATATAATAAATATTAGTGAACAATAGTACACATCTAAACAATACAATAATAGGGATTGTCAATCACCACAGAATGGTTGACAACCACGCATGTGGTCTGGATTCAATTCCTGACCAATGTACTCCTAATTCCTGTCTAGTGTACTAGCTGGTAGAAAGCGAGGAGAAGAGTGAAAGTTGGGTGGAAGAGTTAGCCTAGTAATTCCACCGCGTAAATACAACACCGCCGCAAGTGAAGGCCTAACTTCTACAGCTGTCTACCCTAATATAATTAAATCAGAACAAAATGTACACCGAACTTGTGATTACATTTCCAACTTCAGAGTAAATTTTCCTCACAAGCCAATTCTAGTTACAGCACCTATCAAACCTAAAAAGCGGTAGACAGGTGTTTCATCCTAGTACCCATTCCTCACCCAATCAAGAATATATGCCTGGATCTTCAGGTTTGCAACCGATCATTTCGCTGTTCAGCCACTTATCGGTGGGGAGAGGTTGGGAATCTAATAACTCAAGAATCCTAACTTCTGTCATCATCCTGCTCTATAGCGCCACCAATAGCCAACTTTATTATTAGAATAAACGTTGAAAAAACGGGACATAACTTCTCATCACAACTTCACGAAGACCATCGTGTAATCAGCCACTAATGACCAACCGTTTAACTTTCAAAGGTTTGCTTGTGGAGAATTGATTGAATTCAAGTCAGACTTCATCTCTAATCGATACAGATAAGAGACGTATCCAGGAGAAGGAAGTACAAGACAGGCGTTTCTCAAAATTTGAGACTTTTCAATAGTGAACACTTGTGATTCCACTAGAGATTGAAACCAGGCTCCTCAGATTACTACGTCATAAGCTGATGACCCATGAATTCGGCAATGAAGTGCATCCTATATATATATATATATGAACTTTTCGGGTTTTCGGTCTGGTGACGATTATTACCGAAAAAAAGAAAGATAAGATATGCACCGTAGAAGATTACACTTTGCTCTGAACAGAATAATATGGAACCAAACAGTACCATATTTTCAATACAAACGTCAAGTCAATTCTGCTATACGGATCAGAAACTTGGCGGGTCACAAAGAATATTTCCAACAGCCTGTTGCAGACCTTTATCAACAACTGTCTTCGCTCTATACTGAAGATCAGATGGCCGCCGGAAAGAATCACCAACAAGAAACTATGGGAACAAACAAAACAAGAACCAATCGCTCAACAAATATGCAGGGGAAAGTGGAGATGGATTGGACACTCACTGGCTGAGGAGGCCGCTGGGTGACATCGCGCATCAGGCCAGTGCTCGAGTGGAACCCGAAAGGGAAGCGGCGAGTGGGACGTCCAAGGGTGACATGGAAGAGATCGTGTGAAACAGTATGGATTAACATGGATGCAGGTGAAAATTACAGAAGAACACAGAAGCAAGTGGAGACGTGTAGTTGAAGCCCTATGTTCCACTAGGAACCCAAGGGAACAATAATAATAATATAATAAACAGTACCATTGTTCTTATTATGTTAGTTGAAAAAAACTCTTTCTGATATCTCTGTATTCTATACAAAGAGTTTCAATAGGAACAAAGATATTGTACATTACTTTTATTGATTGTTATTGCATTACCTTGAAAATGGTCTACAATGAGTAAGAGACATAAACAGCGAAGAAAATTTTTTGTTTTCGACGACTCATTTTCATAAGCTGATGTACAATCGTAATTATATTTGACAACGAATTCATAAGACCAATCAGATACTGGTGAAACGTGTCCACGAAAAGGGTATTACGCAATGTAAGGTGTAGTCTAGAAAGTGATGGAAATTAGAAAAGGGGCAGACGTTGGCATGAGGTAATCAGTGTGAGAAAATGACTAATCACAACATAGAAAAAATCCCCATTTAGACATTTAGAAAACAGAAAGATTGAATGAAGAAATATTTACTTTTCAATTAGATCCTCATCTCTATCTGGCTCTACTCTAATATATTATGTATAGCATTTTTATTACAATACACAACAGTTTATTGAACAAGTGGCGATATGTTTGTTAACAATAATTAAACAGTGTTCAAATGTCAATGGGTTGATAATTAACGAAGAAAATCAATACACATTTAAAAGGTAGAAATGGTTAGAATGAATTAATTTTACAAGGATAACACGTAATTAAAGATGAAGTGGTCAAAATAAGAATAAAATAATTTGGACAATTATAATTTTTATAGTTTTTAAAGGTTTAGGGGGAGTGGGGCGATGTAGTCCTGTTTATGCGTTCTTGTAGAGATGGCCGAGGTAAGGAGAGTGGCTGCACAAATTACTTCTGAACACATAGGCTTGGCTTCTTCAGGTGGATTCCGATTGCTTCAGCTGTCTGTAGGAGACAAACTCGTAGAGCAAAATTAAGATTAGTCGGAATGCGATAAATAATTTTAAATGCAGTATTCACATCAACCTTATGCTCAGTATCAACAAGGTGTACTAAAATAGAACTACGAATAGATCTTGTTTGTCCCTTGCTTAACCATGTTGGATGATGTTCGGAAATACGACGATGAAGCTGCCTAATTGTACGCCCAATGTAATCACAACAGTTGTATAGGGAGAGTAGTGAAGAAGCAGTGGGAAGACAATAAAGTGTTTTTATATAAAATCTGTATAAAAACTCAATGTTATTAATAAACAGTAATAGAGTGATAACAAAATAAGGATAACTATGGCAACAGTAAATTCACATTATAAAATGGAGCAAAATTATAGTAAGAACGTTACTCTGATCCCCGTAGAGCGAGTGAATGTGTGTAGTGCGTTTTGAGTGTAGAGGTCCAGTTTCAGATCCCGAATGGACAATGATTCAGCTATGTACAGATGGCGTATTCGAAGTTCTTTCGCACAATAGTGAGGGACTCTGTGTAGCACTGTGAAGCATTCATGAGGTGCGGGTGTTCGATTTCCAGAGTTCACAAGGTTTTCAAGGATGGAGGTGCTAATATTCTTTTCTCATCTGACTAGCTAAGCAAGATGGAAAATGTTCCAGAATACGTTTGTGGACTTGATGTTGCATATGGCCGATATATTTTGATCCATACGAACAAGTAAACTGGTAAATACACGCTGAGATGGCCGAAAGCGGTATCTTATCCTTATTTACAATGAATGAAAACCACTGTGAGATTCAATATAATAAAAGATTTTGTATTTCACAATGAATGAAAAACAAAATGAATATTGTTTTTACTGACTTTCGCTATTTAATGCTAACAGCTTTATCAAAGTAGTATTATTAAACCGGAATTTACAAAATGGAGATGGATTGGCCATACTCTGAGGAAACCATCAAGTGACATCACTAGACAAGCCATTGCTCGAGTGGAACCCGACTGAATGGGAAGCGGAGGGTTGGTCGTCAGTGCAATAGTGGGTGACTTGGAGGAGGTCATGTGAAGAGGAGATGAAAACGTGTGAGGAGACTTGGAGCCAGGTGAAGACTCTAGCAGAGAACCGAATGCAACGGAGACGCACGACTGAAGCCCTATGTTCCTGTAGGAATTAAAGGAAACAATAATAATAATTACAAAATCTCAGCATATATATAGCATTCCTTTACCCCGCTGAGACAATATTAAAAAAAGCTAGTTAAGAAGAAAGGCTGGGCATGAGGCTAGCACCCATCCTGTAAAATAAACACTGCTACATAAACTTCAAACCTTTAGCTTGAAGCCCTATGTTCCACTGGGGACGTGAAGGACTTACTACTACTACTAAAATAGACTTAGGTCAAGTTAAAAGGACATATTGAAAGTTAAAATAACAATGAAGATCACTAAAAATAGTACTATTACCTTTTTTATTTGGTTTAGTGATCTCCATTGCTATTTTTACTTTGAATATGTCCCTTTAACTTGACCTAACTTGTCTATTTTCTCACCGCTTAACTCTTTGTTATATATATGCTGAGATTTTGTAAATTCCGGTTTAATAATACTTTGATAAAGCTATTAGCATTAAATAGCGAAACGTCAGTAAAAACGAAGATATCGTTTTGTTTTTCATTCATTGGGAAACACAAAAACTTTTATTATAATGAATATCATATACCCAATGCCCAAATTTTTCAAACTGTTAAAAGTTAACTTGGTTTGGACATATACAGCCACTCTGAGATCTTTGTAACGTATACAAAAAGTATCTACGGGAACAAATCAATTAATCATTACTGAAGAAAGAAAACAAGCTTTTGAGAACAAAAAGATAAACTGGCATTTTTACAGGATAACACAGTAACCAAAAGGCTTTCTAATGTACAAACTTTGAAAAAGACAATGACGCTATCAGACAAACTGGACCAACAGTATTATCAATGTAAAAGGTAGCTCTGAAGTCGCTGTTGTTCTGTATCATAATATAGTCTCTAGTTTAGATAGAGGAGCCAAATATGTTCGGTGTGCCTTCCTCGATTACACATCTGCATTTGACTCTGTACCTAGGTCTCTCTTGCTAAGTAAGCTTGCTGCAACACAGAGTGAGAGCTGGATAAATAAGTGGTTGTATTCCTACTTTTCTGATAGAAAGCAGTACACCGTCTACAATGGAAAGTCCTCCACTACCTCACTTACTTTAGCTGGTGTTCCTCAAGGTGCTGTTATTTCTCCTTTTCTGTTTTCTTTTTTCTTACACGACTTGCCCCATTCTGATGTAGCCACTTTTGTCAAGTATGCTGATGACCTCTCTGTCTCCATGCCTGTCAACTCTCAGTCAGATTGTTCCAAGTTAAATAACTTTCTCTCGGAAATTAGTCAGTGGTCCTCTTCAAACGGTCTTAAGCTGAATCCGTCTAAATGTCAGGTAGTAAATTTCACTTCCAGACGAAAACGTGACCTACAACAACTAGCTAGCTCACATGGTCCCACTATCATTGACGGCATAGAGGTTGAAACTACATCTAATATCAAGTACCTTGGACTGAGTATTTCCTCCGATCTTTCCTGGTCCTCTCACATCTTGCTAGTGACTAGAAAGATGTTTCGCTTAACGTTCTACGTTAGGAAGTTAAGGCAGTCTGGTATAAAGCAGTCTTTGCTTTCTCAGTTTGTCAACTCTTGTATTCTAACCATCCCTCTTTACTGCTCCCCATTAATCTTTCCTGGACTACTTAAGAAAGACTTTGCTTTGCTGCGTAGGGCATTAAAAGCTGTTAATAGGGGAAGTGGGATTTCGTTAAACCAACTGGTTAACACCATTGTGGATAGACATGTAATGTCATGTAAGAAACTAGCGAATTCTATATTGTCAGACCCAGAGCATCCTCTCTTTACGCAGCTCTCCCCTTGCATTTCATCTGTTAGAACTAGAAGCAACTATAGGAGGCTATATGCCAGGACTACCAAGTACAAAAACTCCACAATACCTTATCTGGCACAGCTGTTATATGATGAGAAATCCGTTAGGTATGACACGATCAACTTACTGCGGCACTCTAACAAATAGTTCCCACTAGCTTTTGTTCTCCTTTCTTTGTTACTATTATATTGTTGCTCACATATTCTATTACACACTAATTTTATATTTCATATTCCTGTGGTGCATTGTTTATATATGTGAATGCAATGCTGTTCTTTTTATTTCTTTTATTTATTTTTTTTTTCTTTTTGTTGTTGTTGCTTTTTATTTTTAAAATCTTATAAAATTTATGAGGTAATTAGATGCAATATTGTAATGCACGCTGAAAATTCCATACCTGTACCACAAATACTGTTTGGAATAAAGCCATTATTATTATTAAAATGGCAGTTACTACACTTTGGGGTAATATGACAAATGCTAGAAGAAGCAAAATACAGTAAAACGGTTATTAGAAAAAAGTGAATAGGGTAAAGAATATTTATCTGGACAGTGGTACATGATAAAAAGGGACCTGACAGTCACTGATCATTAATTCTAAAGAACTCAAAGATGGACTGACACCTTCACTTTTTCTCACCACTTGTTAATTTCCAACAGTTGATTTGTGAGGAATACATTTGTTTTTCAAGTGTACCCATGGATTGATATCAGTTGGAGAACCATTGAAAACCAGCAGGCAGTACTGGACAGCTAGCTGTTTCATCAGCCTAGTTTGGGAATCATCGGCAGCACGCACCCAGACCACAGTGGGGGTTCGTTCCGGTTACAAGGCAAGCTAGCTCGTATACCATTCAGCCACTGAAATACGTTTCAGTGACCTGCCGATGAATTCTAACTTCTACCAATTCGTGATTTAGCATGACTCCGACCAATATCGTCGATGGGATATCCATCCTCACACGTGAAATCTGAATGGACCTCACTGGTTAGGACTTCTCAGTGGAACTTCAGGAAACTCCATCCTCTAGCAAGCAACTAGCGAGCATCAGATTAATTTTCTATACTTTGGTTTGTAAGGGTAAGTTATGTTTTCACGAGTTGATCAAGGATTTATATAAGTTAGAGAACGGCTGAAACACAAGGAGTACTTAACAGCCGTTTATGTAATCCAAGTTTGAGAATGACGAGCAGTAGGCACCCACACCACAGTGAGGGTTCGAACCCAGGACGTTCCGAATACAAGGCAAGCTAGCTCATATACCATTAAGCCACTGAGATCCAATTCAATAGCCAGTCCATGAATTCTAACTTATTATTAACTCTTTTCCAGTCCAATGCCTTTTTTTGTGGCTTTTACAGCCTTTCAAAGAAGGTAGTGAATCAAAATGCCTAACCGATGTCTGAACTATATCAATAAATAAAGTTTGAAACCTCATTTAATGACTTCCTGCGCCTACCTTACCTTTGAACAAGGAAATCAATAAGAGTATAAACGGTTAATCAACAGCAATAGAACCGATTAGCATTGAAATATTTAGGAAATTTAGAAAATGTGAGGATCGTCTTTGATAAAATAGGAAAGAGAGAAAAAGAGAAAGTTTTATAGTTGAATATAAAGATTAAAATTGTTTCCTTTTAGTGTTTCGGGAAGTATAACGACGCCAAATGAGCTACTGTAGAAAACTACACTGCAACAATAAATCAATTCTAGTGTGTACGTGTGTGTGTTTGTCTGATTTGATGCTATTTAAGGTTAAGAGTTTATTATTATTATTATTGTATCCTTTAATTCCTAGAGGAACATAGGGCTTCAGCCGTGCGTCTCCATTGCGTTCGGTTCTCTGCTAGAGTCTTCACCTGGCTCCAAGTCTGCCCACACGTTTTCATCTCCTCTTCACATGACCTCCTCCAAGTCACCCTCGCACTGACGACCAACTCGCCGCTTCCCATTCAGTCGGGTTCCACTCGAGCAATGGCTTGTCTAGTGATGTCACTTGATGGTTTGTTTCCTCAGAGTATGGCCAGCCAATCCATCTCCATTTCTTCCTGCCTATTTGTTTCACAATCGGTTCCTGCTGTGTTGGTTCGCTCATTGCCAGAGATCCCTCTCTGTTGCTGATCTTTTCTGGCCGGCCATCTGATCTTGAGTTGTATTGAGCGAAGACAACTGTTGATGAAGGTCTGTAGTTTGTTTGAGATGCTCTTTATGACGCGCAGTGCAAGTCTCCGATCCGTATAGTGAGTAGCACTGACTTCACATTGGAGTTGAAAATCCGGATCTTATTTTTGATGCTGAGTGCTGTTGACCTCCACACAGACTTGAGAGTAGTGAAAGCTTGTCTTGCTTTTCCGATTCTTGCTTTGATATCCTCGTCAGTTCCGTCCGCCTGTAGTTGAAACGATGCTTCCCAGGTAGGTAGGTAAAAGAGGTTGTTTCTTTCAGGTTCCTCCCATTTATGCTGATTGTTGTCTGTTGTTGTTGTTGTTGCTGTTGGTGGTGTTGCCCAGGAATTTTCATCACCTCTGTTTTCTCTATGTTCACCTGAAGTCCTATCTTTGATGCTTCTTCTGCCAACTTGTTGCTTTTCGCTTGCATATCTTCCAGTTTGTGGGAAATCAGACATATATCATCGGCGAAGTCCAGATCCTCCAAGTTTTTTGTGTGAGTCCATTTTATGCCTGTTTCCTCATTGCCCACTGTTTGTCGCATTATCCAGTCTACTGCAATCAGGAAAATCATTGGCGATAGTAGGCAGCCAGCCAGCTTGTCTTACTCCTGTCTTCACTTCGAAGGGTTCCGTAAGTTTCCCGTTGTGGATTACTTGGCATGCAGCATTGTCATACAGCTGTTGGATGAGATGTATAATTGTCGGTGGCACCCCGTAGTAGCGAAGTAGTTGCCAAAGCACCTCTCGATCGACGCTGTCAAAGGCCTTTTCAAAGTCGATGAAGTTGAGATAGAGAGGTGACTGCCACTCCAAGCTTTGTTCAATGATGATCCGTAATGTGGCGATCTGATCAATGCATGACTTGTTTCTCCTGAATCCAGCCTGTTCCGGTCGAAGTTTTTCATCCAGGGCATGTTTGATTCTCTCCAGGATGATGCGGCTTAGTATTTTGCTTGGGATGGACAGGAGCATAATTCCGCGCCAGTTCTTGCATTGACTTAAGTCTCCTTTCTTTGGTAGTTTGAATAAGTATCCTTTCTTCCAATCCTCGGGTACTTTGCCTTCTTTCCACACCTTCTCCAGTAGTGGCGTCATCAAGTCCGCTGTTGTCTCTGGGTCCATTTTCAATGCTTCTGCTGGGATTCCATCTAGTCCTGCTGCTTTTCCAGCTTTTAGCATCTTGATTGCCTTCAGGACTTCTGATTTTGTCGGGGGGTTGGTGTTCACTGGTAGCTCTGTCTCCGTTGTTGGGCGCGTTGTAGGTGGTGGTCGATTTAGGAGTCTTTTGAAGTGTTCAGCCCAGTGTTTCCTTTGCTCCACTTCTTTGGTGAGTGACTTTCCATTGTCATCCTTCACTGGCTTAATTTGTGTCAAACTTTTGCCCGATAGGTACCTAGTTGTTTGGTAGAGTGTTGCGAGGTCTCCTTTGCCTGCAGCTTGTTCTGCTTCACTTGCCATGGTTTCATAATACTTTCTTTTGCCTTCCCTGGCACTCTTCTTAACTCTTTTGTTCAGTGTCTTGTAGTTTGCATTCAAATCCTGTTTTTGTTGCTCATCAGTGGACTGGAGAATCTTTTGTTTCACCATCCCTCTCTCTTCTATTAGTTTCCAAGTGTCCGTAGTGAGCCATTGTTTGTCCTGTCTCTCCTTTCTGCCTAGAACTTCCATGTAGGTTTGACTCCACACTGTCTTCAAGTTGTTCCAGTGCTTTTCGACGCTGACCTCTTCGCCAGTGTTGATTTGTGTCTCGGCTTTGTCTTTTATACTTGCAGTGAAGATGTCCTTTGTGTCCTGGTCCCTCAGTTTTTGAGTGTTGAACTCTGCTTTTGGTCTATCTGCAGCTCCTGATTATCTGAAAGCTTTAAATTTGATTTGGATTGTCCCTTGTACTAGATAGTGGTCTGAGCCAACGTCTGCTCCTCTTCTTACTTTTGTGTCCGGCAGGCTGCGTCTCCACTTCCTTGAGATTGAGATGAAGTCGATTTGGTTTTCGGTTCGCCCATCTGGTGACACCCATGTAGCCTTGTGGATATCCTTGTGTTTGTATACGCTGCCACCAATCACCAGTTCATTGAAAGCGCAGAAGTCGGCGAAGAGTTCTCCGTTTTCATTCATTTCTCCGAGAGCTTCTCTACCCATGATGAGTCCCCTTCCTGTGTTGTCTGATCCCAGTTTGGCGTTCATGTCTCCCATTAGTATTTTGATGTCACCAGCTGGAGTACTGTCCATTGTTGTCTGTTTGTAAACTTTACCTGAAAAGTGGCAATATTCAACAACTAGGAGAGAATAAAGCATGCACTGGATACAGAACTCCGCCAACCGGAACAAGCTGGATTCAGGAAAGGCGAATCATGTGCTGATCAAATTGCAGCTCTACACATCGTGATTGAGCAAAGCATAGAATGGCGGTTAAACCTCACCCTACCTCAACTTCATCGACTTCGAAAAGGCCTTCACCAGACAGCTTAGACCGAGAAGTAATTTGAAAACTACTTCAACACTATGGCGTACCTCAAGTCTCTGTCAATCTCATTTAACAGCTATATGACAATGCCATGTGTCAGGTGATCCACAAAAGAAAACTCAGAGAGGCGTTCGAAGTGCATACAGGAGTAAGACAAGGCTGGCTGCCTACTGTCACCAATGGTATTCCTAATTGTGGTGGACTAGATTATGCGTCAGACTGTTGAGGGCGAGGAGTCAAGAATACGCTTGATGGCTGATGAGAAGACTCTAGAAGATATGGATTTAGGAGATGATATATGTCTAATGTCACACAAACTCGAAGACTTGCAGGTGAAAAGCAACAAAGTGGCTGAAGAGGCAGCGAAGACAGGACTGCAGGTGAACACAGAGAAGAAGGAGGTGATGAAGATGACCAGTCAACAGCAACAACAACCAGCACCAATCACCATCAACGGAAGAGATTTGAAGGAGGTTGCCTCCTTCACTTGCCTCCAAAGCCTCAGGATGGTCGGGGGTGCGTGCCTTGCGCTGCGGGTTGGCCACCCCTCCGCACACCTCTTGAAATGCTCCCATATGACCGGGCGTCTTACATAGCCTCTCCTGAGGAAGTCCTACTCACTGCCTTCACGTGGCGGAGGTGTTTTTCACCAAAGTGAGAGGGCGAAAGCGGATGCCCGGCGCTCTTCACCGGGTTGACTGTCCATTGGATGACAGTCTAGGGGAGATGGCTAAACCCTGATTCCAAACCTCCAACGACTGGCGTATGAAGCTCACTGGAGCTCACCGGCAGACGTATGGACAAAGGGCTTGTTGGATGTCCTGGATGTCTGGCCCCATTCAAAAAGGCGTATGAACCGAACTCCGGTCACCGGCTGCCAATGGATAGTGGACTCCCTACTCCACTCCTACTGCCTTGTAGGTCACACTCGGTTGTGTAAAGGCTAGAGCTGCACTCTCAAACAAAAGGCCGAGCGATTCTGGGGACATCACTCGTACCGGTCGGTCGGTTTTCGACATAGAACTTTGCACATATGTGCGGCAGTTCAAGTCGCCACAATCTATGTAGCACGCAAAGCAAGAGAAGGAAGTAGAAGAAATGCATAATATAGACAGTAAACAGAGGTGTGAGACAAAGGAATAGTAATAACGGAGAACAAAACAGTTTAATTGGAAATCATAAGTCACAAGGAGTGGATGCATCACTCGTAGCAAATTCCCATGAAACTTCATGAACTCTCTTCATCAGATCGCCGCGCCTGGGCAGCGATGATTCGAGATGTTCATGAAGCCGGCTCATCCTCCCGTAGGAGATAGCCGAAGTAAAGTAAGTAAGTAGCCTCCTTCACTTATCTGGATAGCATCGTTTCAACTACATGCGGAACGGATGAAGGTGTCAAAGTCAGAATTGGAAAGGCACGATATACCTTCATCAACCTGAAACCAGTTTGGAAATCTTCTGCACTCAGCATAAGGAACAAGATTCGCATTTTCAACACTAATGTCAATTCGGTTTTTCTACACGGCTCAGAAACTTGCACTGTGTATCACGTAAAGGATTTCCAACAGCCAGTTGCAGGCTTTAATCAACAGCTACCCGCTTCGCTGGCCAGTAATAAGACTGGTAAAGAGGAAAGGTTGGATATGGGGCTAGCTACACGATCCCGTAAAATTGAACACCACGGCTACCGAAACTTCAGGCCTCTAGCTTGAAGCCCCCTATGCTCCACTGGGAACATGAAGGTATAAAATCAAAAGGCCTAATGAATTACTCCTTGTTTTCGTGAAGAATATTTGTTCAAATCTTCAATTTAGTTTATATTTTTGTATTGTTCACGTCATAAACAGTTGAGGAGAATCATTTAATTGAATTTCGGATTTTCCCGTCGATTGATTGGATCGCAGTGCTCGGTTTCAGGTTGACATGTCTGCTTCTTGTGCAGATGCTTCGATGACGTCTGGGCATGTAGTTAGAATTTAAATGGTGAATGCTGACTAGCAGTGGAATCCGGTGGAACCAATCAGATTCAAATTAAATGCCCAAACATCGTTGAAGCATCTGCACAAGAAGCCGACATGTCAACCCGAGACCGAGCACTTCAGTCCAGTCAATCGGCGGAAAAATCTAAAATTGAATTAAATAATTAATATGACCCGTTGCACAAGAGGCAGTGGCTCTCATTGTTTAGTGGATAACGCCTCGGCGTTTGAAACTATGGACACTGGGTTCGAGCCTCGGTGGAAAAATCATCACTCACTGGGGTATGCAGGCACATCCAGATGACGAGCCTCAAACAGGACGAAATACGCGTTATCCTGGATTATTCCATTGCTAGTCACTACCCACCAATTAAATTGAGAAGAATCCTAGAAATAATAAAAGATAAGCCTATATTATCCGAGTACATCTGTCGAGACTGTTTTGTTCAAATTTACTAAAATGTTGACTGTTAATTTGATTCAGGCATATAGGGATCTTCAAGATATTGACGGTTAATGGTTGGAGACTATTGATGACATTTTTCTCAAAAAATTTCCACAGATTCATTCATTCATTCATTCCATCTTTTGTAAACTCCCGAATCCGCTGAATCTTCCTTACTGTCCATGAAATTGTTTGTTTTATTTCTTATCCCATAAAAATTCCGTTCACTTTTTTTCCTTATCTTTTCACGTGCACTTTTATGGAATGAAGTAGAACCTGAACGCCTGTACTATTGTACAAATTCACTTTCTTTCTCTACCCTTGCCTAACTAAATATGAGTCTGCCTCCCCCTCCCCGCCGCAGCCAGTCGATCGATTAATTGTACAAAATGACTATTAATCATAACATTAGTATAAATAATAATAGTTATTATTATTTATACTTTAGTATATACACAGAGTATGTTGTGAATGCTTCACTGAATTCTAATAATGACCAGTGCATATATATCACTTTTTTACAGTCGAAAAAAACCATCACAGGACAGTTAAGATTTATATGCTAACCAACATACTGGTAAATCAATGATTTAATATGCACACATAATTACTGCATAAAAAATGTCATTGCATAAACGGGAATTCCAATGCTAACTGGATTTATATAAATTATGATCCGTCGTGTAAACGAATTTTCGTTATCTAGATTTTGATGCTTTCAGACATTAATTAGTGAAGGTGTCCAAGGGGACTGTTGAACACTGGCCTAAGACTTTAATTCTTCGAGGTTCAGCTTCCCTTAATATCGCTCTAACTCGTCACCTGGTTAATAAAAGTTACCAGATCAACACATCAGAATTTTGAAATAATAGAGAAGATTTTTTAAGCTCAAGTGGATGATTTGCAATTTAGTTGTGTTCTCTGAGCTGGTTGGTTTAATTGCGGAGCTTTCGTCGTCCTACTTCTGGACAACAACCCCCTTCAGCGCAAGTTTTAGCAGAAAGTGAACTGATTTAAATTCTTCATGAATGATAGAACTGCGTCTCCTGGTAACCATCTTCATGACTGGTAGTCGATCTACATCTGTACTGATCATTTTTTTATTGACTTGGATTTTAAACTTTCTCGTCGCATTATTTACTTTTTATTACTTAGTAGATTTGGTCTATATCAATATGTTTGTTAGTCGCTGGCTGATTCGTTTGAGTACCAGGCTTCTAGGAATTCTCTGGCATTGTCGGGGTTTCCTCTGTCTAAGATTTCGACATTATCCCATTCATCAAACTGATGTCCGTTATTATCTACACGCATTGATATTAAAGAATAAATATCATGTCTTCTCATAGCTAATTTGTGTTCCTGGATTCTAATTCACACAACTTATTTTGTAAATGGTATTAATTTTATCTCCTTTTTCCTCTGGATCTTTCGGTTTGCATAATATTGAATTAAGCGATTTGACTGACTTGTGTGCTATATCTATTTCTAATGGTTTCAATATTCTAGCTGTTATTTCAGAGAAATGTTTTATATATCGTAGGATGAATTTTCTTGTAGTCTTTGATGATGGTTTCTTGTTGGTGTTGTGACTCGATTTTAAACACTTTTTGATGAAATAGTGTGGATAACCATTCTTTTTGAAGACCGTTTGTAGGTATTTTTCCTTCACTTTTTTCAACTCTGGAGTGCTACAATGTGTTTGAACTCTTTTAAAGAATGTTTGCACGCAGTTTCTTTTGTGAGTAATTGGATTATTGCTAGTATAGTTGAATATTCGATCTGTGTGCGTTGATTTTCTATAAACTTGTGTTTTTAAATTTCCTGTGTTGGTTCTCCTGATTAAGACACATCTAAAAATGGGATTTTGTTATCTAATTCTTCTTCTCCTGTGAATGCGAAGTCTTCAAATTCAAGATGAATACTAAGACTTTAATTCATCCCATCGAGGATCGGTAAAGACAAGTTTGATTAGATATCTGTATAATCGGGTTAAGAGCCTAACTATTGGGTCAGAAGATTTAAATAGTGATATCAAAAACAAATAAAGGAAGTATTACTAGTGAATAACCATCCACCAGAATTGATTCAA
This sequence comes from Trichobilharzia szidati, assembly GCA_944472155.2. Classification (NCBI taxonomy): domain Eukaryota; kingdom Metazoa; phylum Platyhelminthes; class Trematoda; order Strigeidida; family Schistosomatidae; genus Trichobilharzia; species Trichobilharzia szidati. The sequence goes on along the minus strand of OX235272.1, from coordinate 131,645,988 downwards.
AAATGTATGAAGAACCATAGAAAAACTAAGATTAGTAATAAAAGTGACAAATATAAAAGAGAATTGAAAGCCCTTATGGTACTGCCGAATAAAGAAGGAACGTCGCAGGCCCTACGTAGGATTCTCAATGAGGCTGTAATTAGGATAGCATTCAAACCAACCAACCAACTCTTTCAGAAATAAACTTTGTCAGCTTAAGAACCCAAAGGAAGCAATTGAGAGAAATAATACAAAATACCATGTAGATCGGGGTCAACTAGATTATTAGAACCTAAAAATTTGGCTAGACTTAGAACGACTGACTCTGTTAAGTTAAATAACCTAAAAAATAGCTGAGCCACTGCACTGAGTTGAGTTGGATGTTACCACAAAATAGGATGGGTGAGGCAGGGTGAGAGTATAAAATGTAACATATTTAGATGGTAAGACAAAGAGGTTAATCAAAGACGAAACGTCTATACCAGAGATAAAGAAACTGGTAACAGACAACAAGGAGAAGAGGGAGAGGTCGAGTGTGAGGACAAATACTCGCCAGAAACATTGGCTAGCGCTCGCGCTGTGTCGTGAATTGGCGGAAGTTGGAATTCATGGGCTGGCTGGCCACTGGATCGGGTCCTAGTGACTTAATTTTTCTACGAACTCGCTAGCCTTGTAACCAGAAGGTCGTGGGTTTGAACCCTTGTGGTGGGTGTGTACTGTTAAGAGTCCCAGATTAGACTGAAAAAAGAGTTGGCTGTACAGTCCTTCCAGCTGGTTTTCCAATGATTCTCTAACTGATGTCAGCTCAAGATGAAATACTGTAGCCAATCAATCAAATCCCTACAAACAAATTATTATTATTATTGTTTCCTTGGGTTCCTAGTGGAACAAAGAGTTTCAACTACACGCCTCCACTTGCTTCTGTCCTCTGCTGTACTTTTCACTTGCATCCATGTTAATCCATACTGTTTCAGTTCCTCATCATACGATCTCCTCCATGTCACCCTTGCACTGACGTCCCACTCGCCGCTTCCCTTTCAAGTTTCACTCGAGCGATGGCCTGACGCGCGATGTCACCCAGCGGCCTCCTCAGCCAGTGAGTGTCCAATCCATCTCCACTTTCTCCTGCATATTTGTTGAGTGATTGGTTCTTGTTTTGTTTGTTCCCATAGTTTCTTGTTGGTTCTTGTTCTTTCCGGCCATCTGATCTTCAATATTGAGCACAGCAAAGACAGTTGTTGATAAAGGTCTGCAACAGGCTGTTGGAAATATTCTTTCTGACCCGCCAAGTTTCTGATCCATCCGTATAGAAGAACTGACTTGACGTTTGTATTGAAAATCCGAATTTTGTTGTTGATGCTGAGTTGAGTGACGAAGATTTCCAGATTGGTTTCAGGTTGATGAATGTGTTTCTCGCCTTCCTGATTCTCGATTTGACATCCTCGTCCGTTCCACCTACCTGTAGTTGAGACAATGCTCCCTCCCTAGATAAATGAAAGAAGTAACCTCTTTCAAATCCCTCCCGTTGATGGTGATTGGCGCTGGATGTTGCTGCTGTTGTTGGTTGAATATTTTCATAATCTCTGTCTTGTCTATGTTCACCTGGAGTCCTGTCTTCTATGGCTGCTTCTTCGACCAGTTTGTCGGTTTTCGCTTGTAAGTCTTCGATTTTGTGTGACATGAAACATAAATCATCTGCGAAATCCAGGTCTTCTAGGTTCTTCATGTCGGTCAGGACAGGATATCCCTGTCTTCTCGTTTCCATGCACTGTCTGACGCATAATCCAGTCCACCACAATTAGGAATATCACTGGTGATACTTGGGTAATTTATATATATATAAGACAAAATGTGAGGCCGTGTGATTGATTTGATATGATTATGAGCAGCAATATTGTAGGCTCGAAAAGTCATCCAGTTATAAATACCGCATACTACTGTGCGTCAGTGGCACCGTGGTAGAATGCTCGCCGACCACGCAGGTTGCTCGGGTTTCGCTGGCTTTCTGTCAGAAATCAGCCAGTGGTCCAAGGAAAATGGTCTTACCCTTAACCCCTCCAAATGCCAAACAGTCAATTTCACTTTTAGGCATAAATCCAACCTAAACAAACTGGTTGGCTCTCACGAGGTATGCAACATAGATGGCACTGAAATAGAAACCAAATCGGAAATCAAATACCTAGGCGTCATTCTATCTGCTGATCTCTCCTGGTCGTCTCATATCTTGGCGATTTCTAAGAAAATATTCCGTCTTACCTTCTACATCAAGAAGTTAAGACATTCTGGTATAACCCAACCCTTACTCCTACAATTCGTTAACTCTCGCATTCTGCCTATTATTCTCTATTGTTCCCCCTTAGTTTTTCCCGGGCTACTGAAGAAAGACTATAACATATTATGCAGGATGTTAAAGGTTGTCAGCAGGGTAAGCAATGTGCCACTTAACCAGCTTGTTAATATTCTGGTTGACAGGCACATGGACTCATGTGAAAAATGGGCCAAATCCATTTTATCTAACTCACACCACCCTCTTCATTCACAACTCTCCCCTTGCATCTCATCAGGCAAAAACCAGAAGCCTATATAGAAAACTATATGCTCGCACTAGCAAGTACAAAAACTCAACCATACCCTACTTAGCTCGTGTTCTGTGTGATAAAGAAAGCATTAGGCGTGATACATATAATTCATTAAATAGTCAGTAGTACAACTGGATCTCGTCTTTCCAACCCACATCATCAATATGTACAACATTTTCTTTCTTTCTTTTCCTTTTCTCTCTCTTCTTTTTCCGTTATGTGCTGCTTTGTTTCTTTCTTCCGCTTACACCAGTAAATATGACAGCTCCCACTTTTCTAACACCTTCAAACACTGTTTCAGCTTTCCTTTGCTACCGACATGCCAATGTGTTGTTGTCATAATGATCTGAGATTTCCTTAATCTATGTAGAATTCTATTTATTGATAATGTACTAACTGGATGCAATACTGTAGTAAAAAAATGCTGAGAATTTCATTCTATATCACAAGTACTATTTTGGAATAAAGCAAATTATTATTATTCGATCCCTAGCCGATGTACTCATTAACCTCGCTAAGCCAGTAGTAAGACTGTTAAAGAGGGAAGGTTGGGGGGCGGCATCAGGCTAGCAGCAACCCCATCCCGTAAAAATAATCACCACTGCTACTGAAACTTCAAGCCTCGAGCTTGAAGCCTTATGTTCCATTAGGAACGTAAAGGAATAAAGAAAAAAAATGCACTTACATTTTACCATGGTGCCCAATTTCTGCACTTACATTGACACCTACCTCCAATTCTTTCAGCACATTTGTGGGGTGATAGATTCTTGACTGATTAAAATCTTATAAAACGATAGAATCAATTCACCTAATAGAAGATGTTCTTATTTGGTCATCGCAATTTGTCGTGGGGAAATTATTAAAAATGAATTCTATGATAAGATTGATTTTGACTTTACCCCTACCGATCTAAGTAGCATAAAGCATTGAACATAAGCGTCATCCTTCTTGTTGAGGGAAACTCATGAGATATCCGTTTACTATCTGAAGAACACGGAGGTTCATAGACATTGTAGATGATAGAATACTTGCTTATTGTAGTCCAATTATGTGCTCAAAATACAATCCAGCGATATCTGCAACTGATTAATACATCAGATAGACATTGTAGAGGACAATCCATTCATACAAATGTCATAATATCTAGGAGAAAAAGTAATCTTAACCCTAAGGTTGAATTGTAGCTGAGGTCAACACCACTCAGCATCAAAAATAACAGCCGGATTTCCACCTCCAATGTGAAATCAGTGCTACTATACGGATCAGAGACATGGCCAGCGCGTCATAAAGAGCATCTCAAACAAACTACAGACCTTCATTAACAGTTGTCTCCGCTCAATACCACTCAAGATCAGATGGCCGGCCAGAAAAGATCAGTAACAGAGAGGGATCTCTGGCAATGAGCGAACCAACACAGCAGGAACCGATTGTGAAACAATTAGGCAGGAAGAAATGGCGGTGGATTGGATTGGCCATACTCTGAGGAAACCATCAAGTGACATCACTAGACAAGTCATCGCTCGAGTGGAACCCGAAAGGGAAGCGGCGAGTTGGTCGTCAGTGCAAGGGTGACTTGGAGGAGGTCATGTGAAGAGGAGATGAAAGCGTGCGGGCAGACTTAGAGCCAGGTTAAGACTCTAGCAGAGAACCGAATTCAGTGGAGACGCATGACTGAAGCCCTATGTTCCTCTATGAATTAAAGGAAACAATAATAATAATCATTTGGAAATGACATAAACTGTTATTCTGTTGCTCTGAAACCAATTTATCAACAACTGCCCATCTTTGAAGTAGTCACAGTAGATGAAAAAATTTCTCGCACAGTCTCTACCTCTTTTTGTCAGCCTTGTTTGGGCCTCTTCACAGTACGCATACACAACAAGGATTCGAATCCAAAACCTCCTGGTTACAAGCGTAGCGAGCTCGTAAGCCATTAAGTCACTGGGACCTGATCCAATGGCCAGCCCATGAATTCCAATCTTGGCCAATTCACGATATAGCAGGGTCACTAGCGAATGTCGTTGGTGAGTACTTGTCCTTACACTCAACCTGCTGTACTCTACTGGTGATGACTTCTCACCAGAACCTTAGGTAACTACCTATCTGAATAGGGCCAGGTTTTCCAATGTTTTTAAACTAGTGTCAGCTCATGATGAAATCATGCAACTAATGTGCTTTTCATTCACATAAGATTTTAGGGATCTTCATGAGTGTTGAATGAAAATGGAGACCAGGTCATCAGCTGGATATTACTACTCAGTTATTACAGAAAGTTTATTGGTTCGAATCCTGAATAAAACATCTATTTTATGACTTTACTCTACTCACTACATTTTCCCATTATTATTTTACTAAATTTCGTATTCGTTCGTTTAACCAAATCCTTCACCACTCGCATTCAAGGTATCTGTAGCTCTGGCGCTCTAGACATTCTCAAAGAAGTTCTCATCCAAAATGAATATTCGCCAAGATTCATTAACAAGAATAAAAAACGGATATTTCAAAGAAATGAAACGTTATTTATCTTTGAGAAGAACATCCTTCTTTAGTTTTCTACTGGTCTTCAGAAGCCTGAAAGACAAGATCTCGTCTGTGGAATGAGGTATGTTAGTCATCCAACGCGTATCCTATCTAAAAGGGTTCAAGACCACTATCTTTGGAAGTCAGTGATGACTTTATATGAGGTGAGACAATTCATGATCACTTTGCACATTGTCTCAACAAACTCCTCTTTCAAAGTAATCTACGAAATGGGAAAAAACCTGTTAAGGGCAATACACATGCGCCTGTTTCACATTGAGAGGCTCTGTCCATTCAGATAGAAAAACCGAAGCTTCACATATAAAAGGAAGTTATTTAACAACTTCTATTATCATTATAACAGCATTCCATCATTCGAAAGACTGATAACTGAACAAAGAATATTCTTTCCGATAACTTGCTCTTCATCAGGTTCTACAGTTAGATGTATCCATATTAATAATGAGAGAATTAGGGTTATTAACAACATTATTGTGGTTTAAATAACTTCGAATCAATCAATAGCATGAGTAGATTACAGTTCAATAGCGAGCATCTCTAAGCGTGATAATATGCACCAACATAACACAACAGTGAATGAATATCAGACAGACGAATAAGGAGAAATTATAATAATAGAGAATTCATGAATTTATAGTCTCCATTGAAGGTCGACTGGAGCAGTAATAGTGGCTGGCTTGACTTGTCTCTTCTGCACACAGAGCACCGGTTACTCAAAGCGGATAGAAATAGCCTCTGATGTTTGGAGTAGTCGGTACCCGGATACTTTTGGCAATTTATATTTGGTACCTGGTAGATGATGGAGAAGGATACTTCAATGCCGGCCTTGTGGCCAGTTTGAACCAGGTGGTCTAAATATCGAGCTGTTGGTGTTTTTCGCCATACCTTTATTTAGCCACACTGGTAGGTGCTGCCAAGCGAGCATGAAAGGATCAAGTTCTCAGAGCTACGGCCAGTATATCTCACTCCATAAGCAATGTAGAGGCAGGACAACAATAAGAAAAATCTCGTTACTGTCGGAGACTTACTTCTCTTCTTTTCCCATCGGTCAAACAGCATACTAGAAATCATGTGTTTACGGGAAATTTATTCCTGATTACAGCTTGATTCTACACCGTATTTTTTGGTACAGGTATGGAATTTTCAGCATGTGATACCGGTAGCCCAAATTTTTCGCAGGCCGACTGTTGATCTCAGTTGTGCGTCGGTAGGGGATCGAATCCCAGACCATGTGCATGGTCGGCGAGAGTCATAACCGTTGTGCCGCCGACGCATATTGAAAAAGCTTTGACTCCAAGACAGTATCTCTAAAAAATAAACTAAACTAATACATGACCGGTTGTGATTTCTCAACTGAAAAATGAAGTACCTAAACTAACCACCTTTAATGGTATCTACCAATTCAACTGCACATCTGGAACGAGTTATACTGGCCGCTGCTCTGAGAACTTTATCATTTCGTGCTCCCTTGGCAGCACCTACCGGTGTGTCTAAACAAAGGTATAGTAAAAAACATCAACAGCTGGATATTTAGACCACCTCGGTCAAACCGGCCAAAAGGCCAGCATTGAAGTATCCTTCTCAATCATCTACCAGGTACCAAATATAAGTTGTCAAAAGCATCCAGGCTATTTCTATCCGCTTTGAGTAACGGGTGCTCTGTGTGCAGAAGAAACAAGTCCAGACAGCCACTATTACTGCTATGGCCTTCTCTGGAGCCTACAAATTCATGAATTCTCTATTATTATTATTATTTTCCATAATTTGTCTGTCTGATATTCATTCACTGTAGTGTTGTGTTGATGCACACTATCACGCTTACAGATGCTCGCTACTGAACTGTAATCTATTCATACTATTGATTGATTCGATGTTATTTAAAGCCCATTAATTAATTAATCTTATTGATTTTGATTTTGGCTTGAAACCACACAGTATTTTGGTACAAGTATGCAATTTTCAGCATGTGATATCGGTAGCCCAAATTTTGCAGGCCGACCACAGATATCAGGTGTGCGTTGGCAAAGGGTCGAACCCTGGACCATGTGCATGGTCGGCGAGAGTCCTAATCGCTGTACCACCGACGGACAGTTGTTAATAACCCTAATTCTTTTATTATCAATATGGATGCATATAATTGTAGAACCTGATGAAGAGCGAGTTATCGGAAAGAATATTCTTTGTTCAGTAACCATTCTTTTGAAATGTCCAATGGATATTTTTGAACAATTTAATCTTTGTTTTTTTTTCAACTCTTCGCCTCACGTAACATCACTTTTTCCTTCCTTTCTGTGTGCTTCCTGATTGCAGCTCATTCAATAATTTATTCATCTTTTTGAGTAATTGTTAATACGCCGATTGAACTCCTCTTATACACTTGCTAATACTAACAATTACCATTATGACAACTTATCGCCTTTATTAATAACCTCTTTTCTCGGATTTTGCATAACTACAATGAAGATTTATTCACGAACAGATATCATTCAGAGAATCCTTTAGAACCCGGTGATTAGCGGACAGCTGTTTCGCACTGACTTGGGAATCTTCATAAGTATACAGTAATGGACCTACCAGCGATCCCACCTGCGATCTTCAATTTACGAGGCAAACCAGCTGAACATTTAGCTACTGGGTTGAGAATTAATCACCCGCGAGTCCTGACTTCTCTAAGTTTGCTATACATCTTTTTTTTTGATTTACAGCTTGATTCCACACCGTATTTTCAGTACAAGTGTGGAATTTTCAGCATGGATATCGGTAGCCCAAATTCAGGCCGACCATAGATATCGGGTGTGCGCCGGCAGGGGATCGAACCCCGGACCACGTGCATGGTCGGCGAGAGTCCTAACGACTGTGCCACCGACGCACCAGTGGTATCAATTCGTGATCTAACTGAAATGCTATCAAGTTGCTGTAAAACCATGCTTTTAAACATGATTAACTGCGTCGAATAAAAGGATTTTACTAAGAATAAATTATATATAAGACGCTAAGCTATCTGCAATAGACAGAAGTTGAAATCTGTTGTTTTTCGTACACGCGTGATTAATCTAAAAATGTTTCCATCACTTGTAAATAAACTATAATATAATATGACTGACCTAGACTTCAACCTGGAACTTTGCACACAAAAAAACACATCAGCTCACATGTCATTACACTTCATTAAGTCAGCATAGACGTAGAGAAATAAAAATGCAGTGCTACTATATTCAACGGACGCATGCTGGAAAATTATTTTATTTTATTCAAAACAATTAGTTCCATTGATAAATTTGAATAAGACATTAGGAAGACAAATTTCGCGAGATGATATCTTCATTTCCTAGTTTATTTACAACCGCTTTACAACTAACATGGTTAACAATAATAAAATAAAGTTCATGACAATTACTCAGTTAAATAAAAAATAAAAGTGCATACTAATGACCAATCATATTTAGATAGGTCATTTTGTCCATGGTAGGTGCCCAAGTTTTATTCTTATATCGACATTAATTGAAGTCTATTGTTTTCCACACACATAGTTTAAGATGTATGTGATGATTAATCCAAAGTGCTTCCATCAATCAGCTTCAATGAACAACTTTGAATTAGAGTTATGTGATGAAATAATTGTGGAACAGTCAATAATATTGAATTTGTGGCCTGAGATTAATAAGTGCTTTGCGATGGATGACGACGGATTTCTATTCAGATTAATTGCATTGGGATTTTCTATGTGTTTTAATAGCCGATTTGGAACATGTTCTTCTCGACGGTAATAGCGATAGGTCTAAACTTAATAGTGTTAAGTTTAGACCTATCACTATTACCTCTCCTTTTTTGAAACTAATGGAGAAATTATTGTTACTAAACCTTGTTCCCTCCCTAAGCTCCTCAAACGAACCAAAGCAGCTTGCTTACAAACAGGGCAGAAGTACTTTAGACGCTGCTGCTGTGTTCCATGACAAGATTGTATCCCCCTTAGACAAAGGGGCCAAGTATGTCTGTTGTACGTTCCTTGGTTATACATCTGCTTTCGACTCTGCACCTAGAGGCCTATTGTTAAACAAGCTTAGCCTTACACAAACTGAGTCCTGGGCTATCAACTGGCTGCACTCTTACTTCTCTAATAGGATGCAGTACACGGTATATAATGGTGTATCTTCCTCTCCTTTGCCTACTGAAGCTAGAGTTCTTCAGGGTGCTGTACTCTCTCCGTTTCTCTTTTCCTTCTTCTTGCATGACTTACCTCTTTCAGATGAAATCAACTTCGTCAAAAACGCAGATGACCTGTCTGTATCGTTTCCCATTAAGTCTCAGTCAGACTGTTTCAAATTAAATAGCTTCCTATCGAACATCAGTGAGTGGTCTAAACTAAATGGTCTCATGCTAAATCCCTCAAAATGCCACACTATTGAATTCTCCCTTAGGCGTAAACGAGGTCTACGAATACTAGTAAGTACTCATGAAGCCTGTTGCATTGAGGGGACTAAAACTGAACCTAAGTCTAATGCAAAATACCTCGGTCTAGTTCTGTCTTCCGACCTTACTTGGACATCTCATATCCTAACGATTTCTAAGAAAGTGTTCTGTCTAACCTACTACATTAGGAAACTTAGGCAATCTGGAATCACCCAACCTCTACTTTCACAATTTGTCAACTCTTGTATCTTACCTATTCTACTTTACTGCTCCCCATTAATCTTTCCTGGGCTACTGAAAAAGGACAACACCATCCTGAGAAGGATGTTGAAGGTAGTAACTAGGACTAGTGGGGTAAAACTCAGTCAGCTCGTCACTACATTAGTTGAAAGGCATCTGAATACATGAGAAAAATGGTCTAAAACCACACTCTCCGACCCCCAACACCCCCTCTATTCCCAACTCCCGCCTTGTATCTCATCAAGTAGAACCAGAAATCAGTATAAAATAATATATGCTCGTACAACCAAGTACAGGAAGTCAACGATACCATATTAGGCCCGTGTTCTAAGTGACAGAGACAATGTTAAGCGCGAAGCCTATGACTTCCTTTGTTATTAATAACATAATTTTTGCCTCTTTTATTTCTCTCTTATTTTGTATTCCATAGTGAACACCTTCTTAAACATACTTACCTACCTATATTATTAACATTGGCTTACTTTTTGTACTTTATTCTATTCCTTCTTTTGTGTATCTACTGGTTCCGACTATATTAGCACTATGAGTATTACAAAATTGTCCTGTCATTTACCATCATGTAATGTTAGTTTTGTGGTTGTTGTTATTTTTGTTCGGCAATTCTAACTGGCAATCTTGGTTGTGAATGCCATTATCACCATCTTAAAATTTTGTATAATGCAGGATTACTCACACTACCACCACAAACACTGCATTAGACCTGACACTGGAAAAAATAAAACAACAACCCTGAAATGTTATTTTATTATTGTTTAGAGTTGTTTCAACCAAATTAATTGATCTTCTTGGCTATCAACATTCTTCAATATCATTTCATAACTTCTTGTATGACTATAGCTTCACTGTCATCATGCATAATCACATCGTAGCTTCCACTACCCAATACTGAGATATTATTTTATGTTGTTTATTCTCCTTACTACTTCTTGGTATTTTTTCGCATTTAAAAAAATTACTTTTGTGTTTTTTGTTGTTGTTGTCATTATATTTATTTTTTGAAATACTCCTTTTAAATGTTTGATAAAGTTAGATGCAGATATTGTAGATATGTGCTGAAAATTCCACACTGTACCATAAGTACTGTTTCTGGAATAAAGCAAAATTACTATTATTATTATTATTGGAGCAATTCTACTGGTTCTACCTATATAGGTGTCACCGCGACTGCAGGTGAACTTTCAGATACAGTTTGAAGTAGAGTCCACAGAATTTCATCCTTTAATCGAAGGTATGGCATGTGAGAAAAAGAGATGTGGCGTAGAATGTGCGTTTGACGGCTGACCGAAGTCTTTGAGCAGTCAGCCTTCTCCTACCATAGACCGCATGACCTATCTAAATATGATTGGTCATTAGTATGCACTTTTATTTTTTATTTAACTGAGTAATTGTCATGCCCTTTATTTTATTATTGTTAACCATGTTAGTTGTAAAGCGGTTGTAAATAAACTAGGAAATGAAGAAATTATCTCGCGAAATTTGTCTTCTAAATGCCTTATTCAAATTTATCAAAGAAACTAATTGTTTTGAACAAAATAAAATAATTTTCCAGCAAGCGTCCGTTGAATATAGTAACACTGCATTTTTATTTCTCAACGTCTATGCTGACTTAATGAAGTGTAATGATATGAGCTGATGTGTTTTTATGTACAGAGTTCCAGGTTGAAGTCTAAGTCAGTCATGTTATATTATAGTTTATGTACAAGTGATGGAAACATTTTTAGATTAATCACGCGTGTATGGAAAACAACAGATTTCAACTTCTGTCTATTGTAGACCGCCTAGCGTCTTTAGATAAAATTTATTGTTAGTAAAACCATTTTATTCGACGCAGTTAATCATGTTTAAAAGCATGGGTTTTACAGGGACTTGATAGCATTTCAGTTAGATCATGAATTGATATCACTGGTGCAAGATGTACGACAAACTTAGAGAAGTCAGGACTCGCGGGTGATTAATTTTTAACCCACTAGCTAAATGATCAACTGGTTCGCCTCGTAAATTGAAGATCCCAGGTGCGATCGCCGGTAGGTCCATAGGTGTATACTTTTGAAGATTCCCAAGTCAGGGCGAAACAGCTGTCCGCTACTCCCCGGGTTGGAAAGGATTCTCTGAATGATATCTGTTCGTGAAGAAATCTCCATAGTAGTTAAGCCAAATTCGAAAAAAGAAGGTTATTAACAAAAGCGATAAGTTGTCATAATGGTAACTGTTAGTATTAGCCAGTGTATATGAGGAGTTCAATAGGCGTATTGACATACATAATGAGATGAATACATTATTGAATGAGTTGCAATCAGGATGCACAAAGAAAGTAAGCAAAAGTGGTGTTAGTTGAGGCAAAGAGTTAAAAAGAAACAAAAATTAAATTGTTCAAAAATATCCATTTGATATTTCAAGAGAATGGTTACTGAACAAAGAATATTCTTTCCACCAACTTGCTCTCCATCAGGTTCTGCAGTTATATGCATCCATAATAATAATGAAAGAATGAGAGTTATTAACAACATTAATGTGGCTTAAATAACATCGAATCAATCAATAGTATGAATAGATTACAGTTCAACAGTATCATCTGTAGGCGTGATAATATGCACCAACATAACACTGCACTACACTGGATATCAGACAGACAAATTAGGAAAAATAATAATTACAGAATTCATGAATTTATAGTCTCCATTGAAGGTCGACTGGAGCAATAATAGTGGCTGTCTGGACTTGTTTCTTCTGCATATGGAGCACCGGTTGTCTAAGGCGGATGGCAACAGCCTCTACTGTTTGGAGTATGCGGTACCTGGATGCTTTTGGCAATTTATATTTGGTACCTAGTAGGTGATTGAGAAAGATACTTCAATGATGGCTTTGTGGCGGGTTTGGACTGGGTGGTCTAAATATCGAGCTGTTGATGTTTTTCACCATATCTTTGTTTAGCCACACTGGTAGGTGCTTCCCAGTGAGCACGAAAGGATCAAGTTCTCAGAGCTACGGCCAGTATATCTCACTCCATATGCATTGTAGAGGCAGGACAACAATAAGAAAAATCTCGTTACTGTCAGAGACTTACTTCTCCTCTTTTCCCATCGGTCACCTTATTTTTTGGTACAGGTATGGAATATTCAGCATGTGATATCTGTAGCCCAAATTTTTTGCAGGCCGACTATTGATAAAAGGTGTGCGTCAGTAGGGGATCGAATCCCAGACCATGTGCATGGTCGGCGAGAGTCATAACCGTTGTGCCGCCGACGCATATTGAAAAAGCTTTGACTCCAAGACAGTATCTCTAAAAAATAAACTAAACTAATACATGACCGGTTGTGATTTCTCAAGTGAAAAAAGGAGTACCTAAGCTAGCCACCTTTAATGGTATCTACCAATTCAACTGCACATGTGGAACGAGTTATACTGGCCGTTGCTCTGAGAACTTGATCCTTTCGTGCTCACTGGGAAGCACCTACCAGTGTGGCTAAACAAAGATATGGTGAAAAACATCAACAGCTCGATATTTAGACCACCCAGTCCAAACCCGCCACAAAGCCATCATTGAAGTATCTTTCTCAATCACCTACTAGGTACCAAATATAAATTGCCAAAAGCATCCAGGTACCGCATACTCCAAACAGTAGAGGCTGTTGCCATCCGCCTTAGACAACCGGTGCTCCATATGCAGAAGAAACAAGTCCAGACAGCCACTATTATTGCTCCAGTCGACCTTCAATGGAGACTATAAATTCATGAATTCTGTAATTATTATTTTCCCTAATTTGTCTGTCTGAGATTCATTCACTGTTGTGTTATGTTGGTGCATATTATCACGCCTACAGATGATACTGTTGAACTGTAATCTATTCATACTATTGATTGATTCGATGTTATTTAAGCCACATTAATGTTGTTAATAACTCTCATTCTTTCATTATTATTATGGATGCATATAACTGCAGAACCTGATGGAGAGCCGGTTATCGAAAGGAATATTCTTTGTCCAGTAACCATTCTTTTGAAATGTCCCATGGGTATTTTTGAACAATTCAATCTTTGTTTTTTCAACTCTTCGCCTCACGTAACATCACTTTTCCTTTCCTTTCTATGTGCATGCTGATTGCAGCTCATTCAATAATTTATTTATCTCATTGCGTGATTGTTAAACGCCTAATGAACTCCTCATATACACTGGCTAATACTAACAATTACCATTATGACACCTTATCGCTTTTGTTAATAACTTTCATTTTTCGTATTTTGCATAACTACAATGGAGATTTCTTCACGACAGATATCATTCAGAGAATCCTTTAGAACCTGGGGAATAGCGGACAGCTGTTTCGCCCTGATTCGGGAATCTTCATAAGTATACACTCATGGACCTACCGGTGATTCCACCTGGGAGCTTCACTTTACGAGGCGAACCAGTTGATCATTTAGCTAGTAGGTTATGAATTAATCACCCGCGAGGCCTGACTTCTCTTAGTTTGCCGTACATCTTGTGCCAGTGATATCAATTCGTGATCTAACTGAAATGCTATCAAGTCACTGTAAACCCATGCTTTTTAACATGATTAACTGCGTCGAATAAAATGGTTTTACTAACAATAAATTTTATCTAAAGACGCTAGGCGGTCTACAATAGACAGAAGTTGAAATCTGTTGTTTTCCATACACGCGTGATTAATCTAAAAATGTTTCCATCACTTGTACATAAACTATAATATAACATGACTGACTTAGACTTCAACCTGGAACTCTGTACATAAAAACACATCAGCTCATGTCATTACACTTCATTAAGTCAGCACAGACGTTAACCATGTTAGTTGTAAAGCGGTTGTAAAGAAACTACGAAATGAAGAAATTATCTCGCAAAATTTGTCTTCTTAATGCCTTATTCAAATTTATTTTATTCCTCTGCAATATTTTTCTGCTGGTTGGAATTGACAACCTCACTCTTCTTAACCTTTTTTCTTTACCAAGGTCTATGAGTCCATAGGTAAGGAGTCGAACCTCGGACAACCTGCATGATTGCTAACTGTTCCACCGCTGAACCATCGACGCGTTAGTACTCTTCTCAAGAATTTATTTCACCTTAGAGTTCACGAAAAGTGAGTGAATCTACGCCACTGACAATAATTTTGAAGCATATCAATAACAGTCTCCATCCACTGGTACTCAACGAATCTAAAGAGCCCAGTTGGACAGTCTACATTTCTTTATATGACTAAAAGTAACAATAACAGACTTTATGGATTAATGTCATCTTTTTATTTATTTAACCAACTCCATTTCTTCAACAACTGTCTTCGTTCTATACTCAAGATCAGATGGCCGGAATGAATCACCAACAAGAAACTATGGGAACAAACAAAACAAGAACCAATCGCCCAACAAATATGCAGTAGAAAGTGGAGTTGGATTGGACAATAACTGAGGAGGCTGTTGGGTGACATCGCGCGTCAGGCCATAGCTCTAGTGGACCCCGAAAGGGAAGCGGCGAGTGGGACGTGCAAGGGTGACATGAAGGAGATCGTGTGAAGTGGAGTTGGAACACTTTGGACTAACATGGATGCAGGAGGAAAGTACAGCAGAAGACAGAAACAGGTGGAGGCGTGAAGTTGAAGCCCTATGTTCCACTAGGAACCCAAGGGAACAACAATAATAATAATCTCTTCCAGTTCAATTCTATGTTAGGTAACATTATTTGACAAGAAAAGTGATGCTTTGGGATACGTAACACGTGTCCTATCTTCTAAGTGTCTTGCTCATAAGCCCTTTTTACAGAAACTTACAAAGAAATGAAGATACGGTGCCAATATTCCCCAAACCGCACCCCCCACACACACCCCTCCTTCCCGCCAAAACTATGAGGATAAATTAAAAGACAAACAAAATTATTATTTCAATAATTTTGTTTTATTCTAAAATATTTATAATTTAAAATCATATCAAACAATGTAACCATAATCACTTTTAGAGGTAGGGATTGGTTAGGAACTGGGCAAGTTTCTCGGGGGGAAACATGATAATATCTGTGATTAATGCGAGCAGAAGGGTAATAACGCCGACAGCAGAAAAATAATAAGGACAAGAGTAGAAGCATTAAAATGAAGCTAAATTCATACAAAGCATTGTTTACACTGATAGCGGTTTACTATTTTCATCCCCTTTACCATCAATTCGATTCGCGGCGACAGCAGCAACACCGGCATCTTCATGATTATCTCTATCAGCCTTTCCTAGTGAATCAACAATATTATGCTGAAGAGGTTTAACATTAAGTGTATCATTATCGTCAATTGGTTTATTGACATCATCGTCATTATCATCATCACTGACTTCTATAGCCCATGGTTGAATTGCAGATGAAGAGAATGCGAGAAAGAATAAACCAGCGGCTAAGAATATTCCAGCGCCTAAGTAGAATACATAACGCCATTGTTCATAAGTTTTCTAAATTAGTAAATAAAAGAAGAACAAGACACGAATTTAGAAAAAGATAAGTGTAGATAAGTTAAGATAAATATTGAAATATATATTTATAAATATTATAAATAACTGCTCCTGTGGAGTCAGCCAGCTAGTTAGTTGCATAGACCGTACAATTAGGCGTGTTTCTCGTGGGATTTCTGAACATCCTCCTGCATAGTGGTTGGTTAAGTAAAAGACAAACAAAATCTATTCACATAGCACTATTCTATCTCATCTTGTGGATACACAGAACAAAAGATTGATGTCAACGAGGCAGCTTTCAAATTCATTTACCGCATACCAACCGACTAATCTTAACTTCGCCTTAAGAGTTCGTTTACTACACATATTACCGAGGCTGACCGTTAGGATCCACATAAAGAAGCCTAATTTGTGCATCCACAGGAAGCTAGTTCAGACATTATCCTTACTGCTTGGCCATCTAGGTTTGAATGATGCTCAAGTTTTGTAGAAATTTCCCTAATTTTAGTTGATATTCTATTTTTATTATTATTCCAGTAATTTAAGCATCTTTAATGAACTGTAATTCCATTGTGATCTTACTTTACAAATCGATATTATTTAAACAACACTAATATTGCAATAATAGAGAAGATTTGTAGCTCAGGTGGATGATTTGCAATTGATAGTGTTCTATGAGCTGGTTAGTTTAGTTGATGAACTTTCGTCGTCAAAAACATTCAAGTAGAAGACAATGAAATAATGGTGTCCTTTGATTATGTCAAAGCATTATATACTTCAATTAGTCCAAAACTAGCAACAGAAACTATGCAACAATTACTCTACAGTGATGAAAACATAAAAGCGTCGTGTTCAACTTGGATAGAACTCATAAAATTATGCCTTACAACATACTTCCGATTCAATACTCAAATATATGAACAAATAAAACGAACACCAATGGGATCGCCCATATCAGGATTAATAGCTGAAGCAGTTATGCAAAGATTAGAATTAATAGCTCTACTGATAATTAAACTGAAAATCTGGGTACCTCACGTTGATGATACATTTGTAATAATTAAGAGAAATGATTTAGAATATACCCATAAATTAATAAACAACATATTTGAAGACATCAAATTCACCACGAGAGAAGAAGAATTAGATAACAAAATCCCATTTTTAGATGTCCTAATCAGGAGAACCAACACAGGAAATTTAGAAACACAAGTATATAGAAAATCAACGCACACAGATCAAATACTCAACTATACTAGCAATAATCCAATTACTCACAAAAGAAACTGTGTGCAGACATTGTTTAAGAGAGATTTCAAACACATTGTGGCACTCCAGAGTTGAAAAGAATGGAAGAAAAATACCTACAAACGGTCTTCAAAAAGAATGGTTATCCACAAAATTTCATCAAAAAGTGTTTGAAATCGAATCAAAACGCCAACAAGAAACCATTATCAAAGATCACAAGAAGATTCATCCTACCATACATGAGAAATATGTCTGAAATAACAGGTAGAATACTGAAACCGTTTGATATAGATATAGCACTAACTGGGACTTATTCCATGAAAGTTCATTAGATGACACAATTGTCAATATAACGGATTATCTTAAGTTTTGCCTTGATATATGCTGTCCCAAACAAACTCTATTCAAACGCCTCGACCGCTTCTCATCTCCTTATCTCAAACAACTTCGCAGGAAAAAAGAAACTTTATACAAATCCAAAGACAAGTTAGGACTCAAAAAGATTAATGCTCAGATCAAATCTGAAATCAAAAATCTTAATGTTATCTATAATGATACACTTTTATCATGTAAATCTCCAATCAGTATGTGGAAACTTTTCAATGAAATTACTGGTAATAGTAAGCGTTGTAATACTTTTCCCCCTTATGATGTTAATGCTCTTAATCAGTCTTTTATACGCTGTCCTTCTACTTTAACTACTTCTAATGTTACCTATCATGTAGCTGAAAACTTTCATGACTTTAATACTCTCGATGTTCTAAAATGTCTTAAAATGCTCAAGCCCCCACGTAGCCTTGGTCCTGATGGTATACCTGCCTATGTTCTAAAACAATGTGCAGATGTGTTGTGTTCTCCACTAACCAACATCCTAAATGCTTCTTTCTCTAAAAATATCGTACCTGATGCATGGAAAGACATCAAAATTGTCCCTGTCCCTAAACCTGGAAACGGCAAGAACGTAAAGTTCAGACCCATTGCCATCACTTCCCCGTTTCTAAAGTTTATGGAAAAACTAATACTTCTTAAACTCGAACCCTACTTAAAAACTTCGAAGACCCCAAACAATTTGCCTATAGACAGGGTCGGAGTACATTAGACGCTGCAGCTGTCTTACACAACAACATTGTCTCATCATTAGATAAAGGTGCCAAGTACGTCCGCTGCACGTTTCTTGACTTCACTTCTGCTTTCGACTCTGTTCCTAGATGTCTCCTGCTAAATAAGCTCTCTTTGACGAAAACTGAGTCTTGGGTCACTAACTGGTTGCATTCCTACATCTCAAACAGAATGCAGTACACCGTGTACAAAGGTAAATCATCCTCTGCTGTACTCACTGAAGCCGGAGTCCCCCAAGGCGCTCAACTCTCCCCACTTCTCTTTTCCTTCTTTCTACATGACTTACCATCTTCAAATGACATTAATTTTGTCAAATACGCTGACGATCTGTCTGTATCTTTGCCTATCAAATGTCAAAGCGACTGCTCTAAACTTAATGGCCTTCTGTCAGAAATCAGCCAGTGGTCCAAGGAAAACGGTTTTACCTTAAATCCCTCCAAATGCCAAACGGTCAATTTCACCTTTAGGCATAAATCCGACCTAAACAAACTGTTTGGCTCTTACGAGGTATGCAACATAGACGGCACTGAAATAGAAACTAAATCGGAAATTAAATACCTAGGTGTCATTCTATCTGCTGATCTCTCCTGGTCGTCTCATATCTTGATGATTTCTAAGAAAATATTCCGTCTTACCTTCTACATCAAGAAGTTAAAACATTCTGGTATTACCCAACCCTTACTCCTACAATTCGTTAATTCTCGCATCCTGCCTATTATTCTCTATTGTACCCCCTTAGTTTTTCCTGGGCTACTGAAGAAAGACTATAACATTTTACGCAGGATGTTAAATGTTGTTAGCAGGGTAAGCAACGTGCCACTTAACCAGCTTGCTAATACTCTGGTTGACAGGCACATGGACTCATGTGAAAAATGGGCCAAATCCATTTTATCTAACTCACACCACCCTCTTCACTCACAACTCTCCCCTTGCATCTCATCAGGTAAAACCAGAAGCCAATATAGAAAACTATATGCTCGCACCAGCAAGTACAAAAACTCAACCATACCCTACTTAGCTCGTGTTCTGTGTGATAAAGAAAGCATTAGGCGTGACACCTATAATTCATTAAATAGTCAGTAGTACAACTGGATCTCGTCTTTCCAACCCACATCATCAATAGGTACAACATTTTCTTTCTTTCTTTTCCTTTTCTCTCTCTTCTTTTTCCGTTATGTGCTGCTTTGTTTCTTTCTTCCGCTTACTCCTGTTAATAAGACAGCTCCCACTTTTCTAACACCTTCAAACACTGTTTCAGCTTTACCTTTGCTACTTACATGCCAATGTATTGTTGTAATAATGAACTGTTGGTTTCCTCAATCTATGTAGAATTCTATTTACTGATATTGTACTAACTGGATGCAATACTGTAGTAAAAATGCTGAGAATTCCATTCTGTATCACAAGTACTGTTTTGGAATAAAGCAAATTATTATTATTGTCATTATTATTATTATTAGCACACAAGCCAGTCAAATCGCTTAATTCAGTATTCTGCAAACCGAAAGACCCAACAGAAAAAGGGGATAAAATTAATACCATTTACAAAATAAACTGTATGAACTGTAACAAGCATTACATCGGCCAAAGTGGGCGTCCCCTTCGAATTAGAATCCAAGAACACAAATCAGCCATGAAAAGACACGATATGTATTCTTTAGTATCAATGCATATAGACAATTATGGTCATCAATTTGATTGGGATAATGTCAAAATCTTAGACAGAGGAAACACCAAAAGTGCAGTCAGAGAATTCCTAGAAGCCTGGTACTCAAACGAAAATGCAATTAACAAGCACGGTAATATAGACGAAGTATACCAACTAATAAAAAGTAAATCAGGTGACCAGAAAGTTTCAAATCCAAGTCAATAGAAAATGATCAATACATATGTAAAGAGGGTTACCGGGAGACGCAATTATGTCACTCATGAAGAAATTAAAATCATTTCACTTTACGCTAAATATTGCGCTGAAAGGGGATGTTGTCCAGAAGGATGACGAAAGCTCCGCAACTAAACCAACCGGCTCAGAGAACACTATTAACTGCAAAACACTAATATTGTTATTGACTACTAATCTAGAATATTCTATGTATACAAACATGCATATATATAATTGTAGAGTCAGAAGACAAAATTACCGAAAAGGATATTCTTTGCTTAATTATTTTGTGTTTTATAGACGTCTGAATGAATATATATATTCGCTATATTGAATATTATAACCCGTCATAATAATAGTAACAAAATAATTGTTCACAAAATCCCTCCAAAACCATCTAATTACAACGCTGATAATTATTTCGATGTTCCAGGTAACTTTGTAATTTCATCATGAACTAACATCGGTTAGAGAATGAAACAGCTGTCCAGTACTACCAGGTAGTTTTCCAATGGTTCTCTAACCGATGTCAGCTCATGATGAAATCCCTGCAAAACCAACACTCTAACATCAGTCAGATGCTCACTAGCTACTGGCGATATTGAGGTAGGTAGTTATGTGGAATCTAGTGAGATGTTGTGACCAGTGGGATACAGTAGGTAGGATGTGACGAGACATACTCGCCAGCGATAACATTGGCTGATGCCAGCCGCGCTATATCATGAATTGGCAGAAGTTGGAATTCATGCGCGACTGGATTGGGTGCCAGTGGCTGAGTGGTCTACGAGCTTACCTGGTCGATTTGTACTGGTGGAGAGTCCCGAATTCGGACGAAACAGCCGTCCAGTACTACCAGGTGGTTTTCCAATGGTCCTCTGACCGATGTCAGCTCATCATGAAATCGTGTAACCAATCAATCGAATTCCTACAAACCGACAATTTAGTAACTTTGTAATTTTCTTCCTCTTTCTGACGTTTCTACATCACCTACTGAACTAATCCTCATCCTATTGGATCTTTAACTTTATTGCTTCTTTTTGTGGTTGTGCGATGATGATGTTGATAATGTGTTGTTTTATGACTCCAATTTTGTTTGAACAAGTCAAGATCATCCTCACATTGAGCTGTTTGTCAGCGGGAATTGTTTGGTGTATGATTCCTGCTGACAGACTCCCCTATATAATCTTAGGAATATTCTACTTGATACTAAATTACTTATTACAGTAAATTTTGGTTGCATAATTCTTTAGCGTAGTACTTCTTTTGTACTGGATCAAGTTTGGACCTTGTTTAGCTGTCGAACAGCAATGTTCAGATAATTTTGCTTTTTCATTAGTTATTATTCTTAAACAGTACGGTATACCAGATTGAATGGCAAATAAATGTGTCTTTTTAACGTCTTCAAGGTATGAAAGATTCCTATGTTCTGTAAAAACATCTACCTCTTTTTGTAAATTCACTTCAAAGCTGTCTGCACAGTTATTTAAGAGGCTTATGTATAAAGTGTAGATTGATAACAGAGGTCAGAGGTTATTGTCAGTTAAGTAAACCAATTCAGTCAAAGTGTGTGAGTGTGGCGAAAGCTGTCTGCTAGCCAAAATTGGTAGACAGCAATTTACGTCAATGTTTACGCCGCACATCTTGGTCATGAGAAAAAAACAAGAACAAAGATCTAGCGTGGGTGGATACAATTCTCAGATATACGGTGTGACCTTCAAGGAAATGGTCACAAAGAGATGCCAGATTAACTCTTCCAGTGAAAAGACAACCAGTCAGAAGACGCTCTTTCTCTGCTACAATAACATAATAATTTACTTAAAAATCTATAAATATCTGTTGATTTTCTCAATAATAATAATAATATACTTTATTCCAAAAACAGTACTTGTGATACAGAATGGAATTTTCAGCATTAATCACAATATTGCATCTAATTTCCTCAAATTATAAATAAAAATTAGTCACACAGAAAACATTCCACATTCACAATAGGGGTAATTTCAAAAACATGCAGCATATAAAGTGTACATAATAATAATAATAATAATAATAATAATAATAACAGCTAAGGTAATGACAATAATACAAGTGAAAATTGCCGTGGGCTTGCTTCACACAGTATTGTCGATGCGATATACAAATCCTTGCATGTTTAAAAATATTGAATATAATGTTCTCTTTACATGATATGGTGAAGGAAAAAAGAAAGATTACAGCAGTCATAGAGATAAGTTGGTGTTTGCAGTTATCAAAGTAAGAACAAAGAAGCAACAGGACCATAAATATAATAGAAATAATAAAAGTAAAACTTGAAGGTATATAAAGATGGATGGAGGGAATTGTTTATTTACTGGATGAAAAAAGGATAGTCAATTCTTGCCTGACATTATTTTCATCACATAAAATACGTGCCAAGTATGGTATCATAGAATTTTTATACTTAGACGTGAGAGCATACAGTTTTCTGAAGTTACTTCTTGTTCTACCTGAGGAGATGCAAGGTGAAAGCTGAGTGTAAAGTGGATGCTCCTTCAGACAAAATTCCCTTAGCAAATTTAATGCACGAGGTCAAGTGCCTATCGACAACGACGTTAACTATATGGCCCACTGGGACACCACTCACCCTACTGACAGTCTTCAGCATTCTACGAAATGTGACAAAGTCCTTTTTAAGCAAACCAGGAAAGAATAAGGATGAACAATAAAGAAGAATAGGTAGGATGCAAGAGTTTATGAACTGTAAGAGGAGGCGTTGAGTTATACCCGAGTGCCCTAACTTCTTAATGTAAAATGTCAGGCGGAATATTTTACTGGAGATCGCTGAGACATGGGAAGACCAGGAGAGATCAGAAGAGAGAATAAGTCCAATATACTTAATTTCTGACTTAATTCCTATATCATTGTCATCAATCTTACAACTGTCATAAGAATCGACGGCTTCTTTTAACTGTCGTTTACATCTTAAGCTGAAATTAACAGTTTGACATTTGGAAGGATTCAGTTTAAGACCGTTAGACTCAGACCATTTACTGACTTCCGACAGAAAGCTATTTATTTTGATATAATCTAGCAGGGAGTTAACAGCCATTTAAACTGTTAAATCATCAGTGAACTTTACAAGGTTTATTTCATCAGAGCGATGCAAGTCATGTAAGAAGAGAGAAAAAAGGAAAGGAGAAAGGACAGCGCCTTGAGAGACACCAGCTTCGGTAGGCAATGAAGTGGAAGACTTCCCTTCATACACGGTGTACTGCTTTCTTTCTGAGAAATAGGAATGTAACCAGTTAACAGCCCAACATTCTGTTTGACTTGCAGCAAGTTTATTTAATAAGATGTCCCTAGGGACCGAGTCAAAAGCAGATGTATAGTCTAGGAAGGCACAACGAACAAATTTAGCCCTCTTATCTAGACTGGAAGCAATGTTATGATATAAGACGGCAGCTGCATCTAAAGTGCTTCCGCTGTCCCTATAGGCAAATATCGGCAAATAAGCGACCTGTTGCTTAGCCCATGTCTTCTGTCCTTACATGAATAATAACAGTGTTTAAAAGTTCTCATGTGATCAAGACAGTTGATAACTCAACTAATCAGCTCAGTGATGTATAGTCGCTTGAAAATCATTGATAAGAGACAAAAGAACAAAAGAATGAAAATGAATTGCGGTTACACAGAGCTTATTATACAGTCAGTTTTTCAGAAAGACAAAGAAGGAAGGAAAAAGAAAAAAATTAGTACCAAGGCCATGGTAGTAAAGGAGGCTGAATGAAATGTTTGCGAATACAAAGTTCGAGTTTATCTCTAAGGATTACTAAGGCTTCAACTGCAGGAAAAAGAAGAAGTAGATGTAGGCGAAATCCTTTCGAACGACTTGGTCGTACTTTATATATGACTTTGAAAGACTTTTCTACTATTGCTGCACGACCAGAAGTAATAATATACTCAAGAATTGAATTGTTGACAGTTCCATGTCTTCTTTTTGATAATCATGCTGGTAATTATTCTTGGGCCTGTTTAGACAATGTCTTGCTGGTACGATCTATGTACTTAGCTCCACAGAATCAGGTGAATTGGCAAATACACATTGAATTTGTCAACAGCGGGATCTTGTCTTTGACGTTTTTATTTGTGAATCAGACGTAGAGATGCAACAATGTACATTCTACGAATTGGTGCCGACATGTGGCTTCAGAGAACCTCACTAATTGTATCTCCCTTGGATTATATATTTACACTTAGTTGTTTCTTCAGTATATCCACGTTTCGAGGAGTATCTTTCGTCTTCTCTTTAGATATTAATTTATGAAGGAGGTTGGATATCTAATTTTGATTAGATTTTTTTCTGAAGAACTTCAATTCCTTATTCAATTCCTCTTCAATGAATATACGGTAGATTCTCATAGAGAGACAGAGAGAGTATGTGATTTCTTTTCCTGCTGATTGGGAAAAAACTGTGATAGTTTACCAGGTGTTCATTCCAATTTAGTTTGTAGTAGATTGACTTGTGTAGACTTCCATCTGATCGTCTTGTAAGCTGGACATCTAGGAAGAATAATTTATCTCCTGAATCTGTTTCAGTTTTAAATTCGGCTGACTAATGAGCACTGTTGAATATACTTGCAATATTTTGTTAAGGTTAGGTATTTTCATCTGGGAGCGAACCAACCAAGCACGAACCGATTGTGCAACAAATATGCAGGAAGAAATGGAGGTGGATTCGCTGGCCATACTCTGAGAAAACAAACCACCATCAAGTGAGTGACATCACACGCCAGGCCATCGCCCGAATGGAATCCGAATGGGAAGCGGCGAGTTGGTCGTCAGTGTGACAGTGACATGGAGGAGGAGGTCGTGTGAAGAGGAGATGAAAGCATGTGGGCAGACGTGGAGCCAGGTGATGAAAACGTTAGCAGAGAACCGAACGCAATGGAGATGTGTGCGGCTGAAGCCCTATGTTCCTCTAGGAATTAAAGGAACAATAATAATAATAGTATTTCCACTGGTGTTGACAAAGATATCATCCATACACCCCTTGTAAGATTCCACACGTTCGATTGTTGGTAGGAGGGATATTTGACTCATGATCTCTGGCCATTAGGCAACGTTCGAGGAATTGACCAAGTGGAGAACCCATTGCTACTCCATCTTTCTGTTGGTATATTTGACCGTTGAACAGAAACTGAATACTGGGTGTGCATCACAGGATTAGTTCCTTGATATACTTAGTTGATAATAATAATATGAATTTAGTGTAGTATATTACGTAATATTTACTCTTCATCCAGGAGTTTCAAGTAAATCAACTATCTCCAGGACTTCATGTGACGCAGTGATGTTACATCTGAAGAATGAAAAATCTACTACAGTATTATTCTTTGGTCAATGAAAGGCTGCAAACTAATAAAAAATGTGCAGGAGTACATCTGGGGACATTTGGATATAACTAAATGATTATAGCAGCAAGAACTAAAGAAAATAAGATTCAGCATTGTCTCGGATGGAAATTCAGGTAGCCCAGAGAGTCAAGCAGGCCGCCAATACATGATATGGTATGGCAACAACATTCATGGAGTCTCTCCTGCTGCTGTTTGTTCTGCCTTTCCTTGTCTTTCTGAATACCCTAACTGTATAATAAGTTCTATGTAGTTCGCTTCATGCTTGTCACAATTTGTTTTCAATCTTTTTTGTTCTCTTTTACTTTTTTATCAATGATTTTCAAACGACTATTCATCACTCAACTAACTGGCTGTCAACGCTTTTGATTACGTAAGACTATTCCTAATTTTTCAAACACACTTATTACTCATCCGCTTTGACTGGCTTTATTGCTGACTGGTAGAAACGTTTGACCTCTTTTGTCAATCGATATAACAAATAAATATATGAACACTGTAAATAGCTGTACACACAGCTTTGAAGTGAATTTACGGAAAGGGATGAATGTCTTTTCTGAATCATGTGTTTTTTTGCTGTCGTTGGAGCATGCTTTTGTGGTTGTGAGTAACTCAGGGAAGTTTCTGGTGCGGTATACAGTAGAACGCAAAGATTAATTTCCTGAGTTCAGACCACAACACATTGGTTTCCAGGATTTTCATCATGAGCTGACATTAGTTAGAGAACCATTGGAAAACCTGGGAGTACTGAATCAAACAATTCCAACACTGGTGTGAACACGGGCAGTATTTTTGCTCGAAATATTACCAATAACAAAACTTATCATTGTGTGTAAACTATTAAAATATAATTATACTTTATTTGATCTAATCCACAATGCTCAAACTTTTTACTGATATTCATTATAATAAAGGTTACTTGTATTTCCCAATGAATGAAAAACAAAACGATAACTTCGTTTTTACTGACGTTTCACTATTTAATACTGCTACTAATAGCTTTATCAAAGTGGTATTAAACCGGAATTTACAAAATCTCAGCATATATATAACAAAGAGTTAGGGGGTGAGAAAATAGACATAGGTCAAGTTAAAAGGATATATTGAAAGTTAAAATAACAATGAATATCACTAAACCAAATAACAAAAGTAATAGTACATCTGTTATGGTATCAAAACAAAGTTTACTAACTTGATCATCGTTCGTTAGTCTGGTGTGTTGATTTTGTCACTTCATGGGGGAGGGAGGTGTTGTAACCAGGTCAGATTATGTTTCAGTCCATCATTCCTAATCAGGAATGTGATATGCAAGTTCACTATGTAAACACACACTGCTTTTATGATTTTACACTCTGATCAAATCCAACAATCCACACTTGATTTTGTTATCTTTACCAATTGACCAACTTGACAACAACAAAAAATGACTCCAGACTAACGAACGATGATCAAGTTAGTAAACTTTGTTTTACGAGTTGATCACGGACTGATATCAGCTAGAGAACCATTGAAAACCAGGGAGTACTGGACAGCTGCTGTTTCATCCTAGTTTTGGGAATCATCGGCAGTACGCACCCACTGGGATTCGAACCCGGGACCTTCCGGTTACAAGGCAAGCTCGTATACCATTCGGCCACTGGGACCCGATTCAATGGCTCATGAATTCTAACTTCTACCAATTCGTGATTTTAGCGCGACCCCAACTATTGTCGTTGGTGGAAATCCATCCACACGTGACTTCTAATTGGACCTCACTGGTCCCAGTGGGTGCGTACTGCCGATGATTCCCAAAACTAGGATGAAACAGCAGCTGTCCAGTACTCCCTGGTTTTCAATGGTTCTCTAGCTGATATCAGTCCGTGATCAACTCGTAAAACATAACTAATCCTTACAAACCAAATTATAAAACTTTGTTTTGATACCATAACAGATGTACTATTACCTTTGTTATTTGGTTTAGTGATATTCATTGTTATTTTAACTTTCAATATATCCTTTTAACTTGACCTATGTCTATTTTCTCACCCCCTAACTCTTTGTTATATATATGCTGAGATTTTGTAAATTCCGGTTTAATACCACTTTGATAAAGCTATTAGTAGCAGTATTAAATAGTGAAACGTCAGTAAAAACGAAGTTATCGTTTTGTTTTTCATTCATTGGGAAATACAAAAACCTTTATTATAATGGTGTAGAGACTGTTGAAATTATCGCCATCTGAGTTATTATTTATTACTCCTTTGGGTTAGAACAGTTGTACTTTAGATTTTACTGTTGTCTTATATGATAATATTGTCTCCAGTTTAGACAGAGATGTCAAATATATACACATCTACCGCTGATTGTACACGTGGGTATATTTTGTTAGACAGGTCGGCTGCGACACAAACAGGATGAAGGATTAACGGTCGCATTCTTACCTTTCTGACAGGAAACAGTACACTGGATACAAGGTGCTGTTCTTTCTCCTTTCCTGTTTTCTTTCTTCTTACATGACTTAAATGCCTCATTCTGATAGAGCCAGCCAGTATTGTTAGGCACTGGGATGTTCAGACTTTTTCCATGACGATGACATTTCAACTAGATTGTTCAAAAATGAATAACTTTTTCATCTGAAGTAAGTCAGTAATCTTTGCTGAATGATCTTAAGTTGAATCCCTCCAAATGTAAGACTGTTCATTTCACTTTTAAACACAAACACGACTGACATGAATTGCTTCGCTGTCATGGTGCTTGTATCATAGAAAGCACTAGAGTTGAAATTAAAGTCGAATGTTAAATACACAGCGTAGATTATGTCTTTCCTCTGACCTTTCCCTGTCTTCCTAAATCATGTTAGTTTCTAAATGGATATTTCGTTTAACGTTCTACGTAAGGAAGTTTAAACAATCCGATATCACCCAATCTCTGCTCTCTAAACTTTGGTAATTCTTGTATTCTAACTATTCTATTCTTCTTGATTGTTCCCCATTAATCTATCCTGGACTACTGTCTTAATTAAGATTTTGTTGTATTACGTCACTAAGCCAGTAATAAGACTGGTAAGTATAAAGGAATGTTGGGTGGGGTGGGAACCAGGCTAGCAGAAACCCCATCCCATAAAAATAAACAAACACTACTGCTACTGAAACTTCAAGTCTCTAGTTTGATGACCCCTATGTTCCACTGGGAATGTAAAGGAATAAAATATATATATATTGCAAAGAGCACTAAAAACTGTTAGCAAGGTGAGTCAGGTACAGACTAACCAAATCGTTAATGAATGCGAACATTGAATGTTTGTTTATTGGAACTTGTAGCCATTGGCGGGCCACTTGAAGGCGCGATTGATTTAATCGTGTACAGATTGGAAGAAGACGAAAGAATACGAATAAAAGTACAATACATTCTTTGTAAAAAAACATTTTGTTTATAGACTTTGTACCGATATCGAATTTAACTGCCGAAGAATGCAAATTTCTTACTGGTCCTTGTGTTTTGCAGTTAAAGTCGATAATCATTCATAGTAATTGTTGATTCGGAGCGTCTTCGCAAACAATAGGATGAGAATTTCAAAGGCAGGATAGGAAAAGCAAGACGACATAATCTGTCTGTATTCAACATAGAACTTTGCACCGGTGTGCAACAGTTCAAGTCACCACACTCCATATAGCACACAGAGCAAGAGAAGAAAGTAGAAGAAATGCAAAATATAGACAAAAGGAGTAGTAATAACGAAGAACAATACAGTTTCATTGGAAATTAAAAGTCACAAGGAGTGGATGCATCTGCGCTAGCCATTGACAACGAAGATTTTGAGCCATATCACCGATTGTCTCCAGTCACTGGTTTTACAATCCCTAGAACGCCAACCAGGAAGTTTACACCTCCATATGTGGCTGACTCAAACTAACTGTTATGGATTTCATTGACTGATGAAGCCATGTTTTGGTTTGACCACCAGTAGCTAACTCTTTTCCAGCCTAACCCTATGTCAGCTAATATTGCCCGTCAGTCGACAAAGGCGATGACTAGGCATACGTGACACATGTCCTAATCATCTCAGTCGATGTAGCTTCACAACCACCTCGTCGATTGATTTCCCCTCCTTACCTAGCACTCAACTGAGGTCTAACCTCAATATTACTCACCCTATTATACCACTTCAAACGGGAGATAGAAAGCAGGTACCTATGATCAAAGACAGCTAGAAAAAGCAAGAAAAACATTCGCTACTCTGTAATCCGTTTGGAAATCCATTACAATCAGCATAAAGAATAAGATTCTGATTTTCAACACCAATGTTAAGTCAGTCAGTTCTTTTGTGTGCTTTAGGCACTTGACGATCATGTCACTAAAAGCCTTTCCGACAGGCTGTTGCAGACTTTTATCGACAGCTGTCCATTTCACTCGATACCGAAAATCAGATTGCCGGCCAGCCACAAACAACTAACAACACGGAACAGGAGCAACTAGCCAACCAAGAATCTGCAATTAATAGTATTTTCTGAGCTTGTTGGTTTAGTTGAGGAGCTTTCGTCGTCCGTCTGGACAACATCCCCTTTCAGCGTAATATTTAGCATAAAGTGAAATGGTTTAAATTTCTTCATGAGTGATATAATTGCGCCTCCTGGTAACTATCTTAACATATGTATTGACCATTTTCTATTGATTTGGATTTTAAACTTTCTGGTCACCTGATTTACTTTTTATTAGTTGGTATATTTCGTCTATATTCACGTATCTGTTAATTGCATTTTCGTTTGAGTACCAGGCTTCTAGGAATTCCCTGACTGCACTTTTGGTGTTTCCTCTCTTTAAGATTTCAACATTATTCCAATCATTTAATTGATGACCATAATTGTCTATATGCATTGATACTAAAGAATACATATCGTGTCTTTTCACGGCTGATTTGTGATCTTGGATTCTAATTCGAAGGGGACGCCCACTTTGGCCGATATAATGCTTGTTACAGTTCATACAATTTATTT
This sequence comes from Trichobilharzia szidati, assembly GCA_944472155.2. Taxonomy (NCBI): domain Eukaryota; kingdom Metazoa; phylum Platyhelminthes; class Trematoda; order Strigeidida; family Schistosomatidae; genus Trichobilharzia; species Trichobilharzia szidati. Next base: position 131,615,165 of record OX235272.1, on the reverse strand, counting down.
TGTAAATGGTATTAATTTTATCCCCTTTTTCTGTTGGATCTTTCGGTTTGCATAATATCGAATTAAGTGATAGGACTGACTTGTGTGCTATATCTATGTCAAACGGTTTCAGTATTCTAGCTGTTATTTCAGAGATGTTCCTCATGTATGGTAGAATGAATTTTCTTGTGGTCTTAGATGATGGTTTCTTGTTGGTGTTCTGATTCGATTTCAAACACTTTTTGATGAAATTTTATGGATAACCATTCTTTTTGAAGACCGTTTGTAGGTACTTTTCTTCCATTCTTTTCAACTCTGGAGTAGTGCTACAATGTGTTTGAATTCTTTTAAACAATGTCTGTACACAGTTTCTTTTGTGAGTAATTGGATTATTGCTAGTATAGTTGAGTATTTGATCTGTGTGAGTTGATTTTCTGTATACTTGTGTTTCTAAATCTCCTGTGTTGGTTCTCCTGATTAAGACATCTAAAAATGGGATTTTGTTATCTAATTCTTCTTCTCTTTTGAATTTGATGTCTTCAAATATGTTGTTTACTAATTTATGGGTATATTCTAAATCATTTCTCTTAATTATTACAAATGTATCATCAACGTAACGTAGCCAGGCTTTTGGTTTAATTATAGGTAGAGCTGTTAATTCTAATCTTTGCACAATGGCTTCAGTTATTAATCCGGATATGGGCGATCCCATTGGTGTTCATTTTATCTGTTCGTATACTTGAATATTGAATTGGAAGTATCTTGTAAGGCATAATTTCATGAGTTCTATCCAAGTTGAACATAGCGATTTTATGTTTTCATCACTATAGAGTAATTGTTGCATAGTTTCTTCAACTTCGAATAAACATGTGAATAGTCTTTTTTCATAGTGTTGGTTTGCAGGGATTAAATTGGTTGGTAGGTTTGATCATGAGTTGACATTCGCTAGAGAACTATTGGAAAATTAACCGCTTTGTCCTATTTCGAGGACTTTTCAACAGTACCTGCTCCCCCCTCCCCTAGGGTTCGAATCCAGGACTCTTCGTTTAGAATGACAGCTTGAAGATTGAACCGGTAACCAACGAAATCTCTACAAATCGACACTTGATAACTAGTCTGATGCTCACTAGCGACTGACTGTATACTTGAAGTCGCCCAGAGTTCTAGTGGGAAGCCGTAACCAGAGGGGTCCACTAAGTCTGGTAGGAGAACAGACAGAAGTTGGAATTCGTAAGCCATTGGATCGGATCTCAGTGGCTGAATGCTCTGCAAGCTCGGCATGTACCAGGTAGGTCCTGGATTCAAACACCAGCTGTCCAGTACCCACTGGTTTCCAGTGGTCCTCTCACTGAATACATCTCGTAACCGAAACTGTAACCAATCTAACCCCTGCAAGCCAACACTAGAGAATAATTTCCGTGCACAGCCTAGTATGTGGAAAACACCACCAACCGCTGGGAAATACCTTATACAAGTAGTCATAACAGACTTGGAAATAGGCGTAGACTATATGGAAATATATATATATATATGTATCTCAATGAAGAGGAAAGAACCACAGTTAACTAGTAAGTACTCCGTGTCTCTACATTAAAGTCTCTGTTAATCAAATACTTGTTCTCATGTTCAATCCAAGAAAAAACAAACGATCCTGTTAGATATCTACACGAAGATATTTATAAGAAAGAAGACGAAGATGAGAGAGATACACTTATAACCAATGACATATTGTGTGGTTATTTACTTTCAGCTTAGCTTGCATTTCTCATTTTGTTTGGTCGAAATCCTTGGTCTCTGTCGACATATCAGCTAGTAGTATGGATGCTTTGACGATATCTGAAATGATGGCTACAGAGTTCGAGTTCGAACAGCATTCATACCATCACTCATTGGGAATGTAGATACAGCTCAAATAACACACCAATTACCCACTGCTAGTCATTATGAAATGAAATAACTTCATGTTAACCCTGAGACATTGTCGAAGCGTCCATTAGCAAAGACCTAATGTGTTGAGAGCTGGCTGCTAGCCAAAGTTGTTAGACAGTAATTGATGTCAATGTTTATGTCCCCAATATTGGTGGTGAGAAAATGAGGACAAAGGCTTTGCGTAGGCGGATACAGTTAGCATATGGATGATCTGACACAGCCACAAAGAGATGCAAGGTTAACTTTCTGTGAGAAACAACCAATCAAAAGACTGTATTTTCTACTTACAATAATGTACATTAAAATCTATAAATATGTGTTGATTTTCCTTAATAAACGATCTGTTGCCTGACCCTTGTCTTCTGTTGTTACACTAACACTTCAGTTCAATGAAAATCAATCAACGGAATATGTAAGTTAACCGGAAAATAGATAGTAATTAATATTCTATAGTTAGTTTGTATGGATTAGTTTTGTTTTTACTAGTTCATCACGGATTGATATCAGTTAAAGAAGCATTTACAAACCAGCCACAGCGAGTACTGGACAGCCAGCTGTTTCATCAGCCTAGTTTGGGAATCATTGACAGTACGCACTCACACCACGGGGGGGGTTCGAACCCAGGACCTCCCGGTTACAAGGCCGCCAAGCTCGTATACCATTCAGCCAACCACTGGGACCCGATTCAATGGCCAGTGCATGAATTCTAACTTCTACCGATTCGTGATTTAGCGCCAGTCAGTCAGAAATTCTGGATGACTGAACTAAGATAGCACATAGTTAAAGCAACGCATAAATTCAAACGATGAGCATTCCTTCTGACAAATAAAAATTTTAAAAAAATTAAAACTTACATCTGGTGTCAATGCACTGGCCACAATGGGTGCTATAAAACCTGTCAATGCACCGACTGAATTCGATGCAGAAAATAACAGACCAGAAAATTTTGGTGTAATTTCAATCGGGCTCAACATTCCACCGGAGAAAACACCAGAACTAAGAAATAATCCAGATGTTAATAGGCCAACAACGACATATTTATTATGACAATCGAATAATGTAATCAAAATCATAAGAATACACGGTCCAAACATGCCTACATATATGGGAAAAAAACGAGAGCAAAGATATATATTTGGATAACAGGAAAATAATATTAGAAATCTTTTATTTTCGATAAATCATTTTATTTTTTTATTCGTCGGCGGAATAGCGGTTAGGACTCTCGCCAACCATGCACATGATCGGGGGTTCGATTCCCGACCGACGCACTCCCTTACCTCGCTAAGCCAGAAATAGAGCTGGTAAAGAGGAAAGGTTGGACATGAGGCTAGCAACCCCATCCTGTAAAAATAATCACCACTGCTACAGAAACTTCAAGCCTCTAGCTTGAAGCCCTATGCTCCATTGGGAACGTGAAGGAATAAAATAAAATTCGTTTGCGCCCTCAGTGGAACATTTGACTCACTGACTGGCAGGTTTCAATGTTGAACGGCTTTGCACAGATATGGCAGCAGTTCGAGTTCTCACTCTCCTTCCCTCCATGTAGCACAGAAAGCAAGAAAAGAGAGTAATGAGAGATTCATCAAAAGAAAGAGAATAAACAGAAGTGTGTGTTAGGGAAAAAGAATAGTAATAGGGAGGAACAGTAGAGTTGTATTAGATATGAGAAATCACAAATAGTGGATGCTTCTGCGCCAGCCAGTGAGAACGATTTTGAGCCATATCACCAACTGCCTTCAGCTTTCATTGGTTTCTATCATCTCAAGGACCCCAACCAGTCAGGAAATATATACCTCCCTTTCTACGTGGCTGGCTTAAATTAACTGTTGTGAATTTCATTGTCTGATGAAGTCATGTTTTGGTTTGACCACAATGTGCTAGCTCTTTTCTAACGTGATCCATCCAATGTAGGTCAGTTGACATTGCCCGTCAGTCGAGGAAGGCAATCGACGGCTAGGAATGCGTAACACATGTCCTAACCATCTAAATCGGTGTGACTTCACAACTTCGTTGATTGATTTCCTCTCCCTTTTCACCTAGCCCTCGGCTAACGCCCAATATCAATAGAGCTCACCTTATTAGACCTCTTAAAGCGGGGAATCGAACGCAGGCACTTATGATCAAAGATAGCTAGTCGGTCTTTTCATGTCTTCCACTTTCAATGGCCATGTCTCACAGCCATAAAGGAGGACATTTTGGTTTAATCTTGAGCTCTGAAGTTTCAGTGACAGTTGTGTCTCTTTATACACGGTGGAATTGTTAGCCTCACGCCTAATCTTCCCTCTCTGTCGAGCTTAATACCGGATAAGGGAGGTTAAGGAGTGAGTCGACCAGGGATCGAACCCTGAACAACGTTTGTAGCTGGCAAGTATTCTACTACTGAACCATGGACGCATAAAGCGGACAGGTAATTCAGATCTCGTCTTCTTATCTTATTAAATATCTGTAAGACAGTGAAAGACAATAATATTCATGTAGTTATATTCTCTGAATTGAATAGTTTAATTGTCAAACTTTCATTGTTTTTCTAGACAACATAATTTAATGCACACTTCCTTATGAAGTGTGCTTTCAGAAGTCTCCACGAGTTTCATATCTGTCTGTCCTGGTAACCATGAAAGTAGTTGGTTGGTTGTGACCAGTGGTAACATTGGCTAGAGGTTCCTCTATACATCAGAAATTGGCAGAAATTGTAATTCATTGGTTATTGGACCATATACCAGTAGATGAATGATCTATGAGGTCACCTTGTAACCGGAAGCTTCTCGGTTTGAAACCTAACGACTGCGTAGAGCTGAAGAGTCCCAAACTAGGGTGAGGTAGCTAGCTGTTCAATACTCCATGGTTTTCTAATGGTTCTCTAGTCGATGTCAGCTCGGAGTCGAACCTGTAGCTGGTTGCCTCCACAGAGTTTCCTACCATTTTTGTCTACTAGTATTGATTGATTGATTTGTAGGCAACATTAGTCCCAAAAGGTATTAGCAGAGGGATTTCAGAGATGTTATTCAAATATGACAGAATGATCTTCTTTGTGTTTCCATTGAGTGATTTTGCGTCAGTCAGTCAGTCATTTTGGTAGAGGATAAGCATCCTTCAGTGAAGTTTCGTAGATATCTATATTTTTCTGGAAGACGGTGGTCACAAGATATAGCACTCCTCTGTTCTCCTCAGGATAGGAGGTCAGTAGTGTATTCTACCTATTTTGAATAGTGTTTGTATACAAATTCTTCTGTGTACTACTGGGTTGTTTCAAGACAGGTTTATTCACAGTCCAGAATCATTATATGGCTTTTGGTTTAAGATATCAAGTCACTGATAGACAAAATATGCCATTAAATATAATTTAATAAAACTTAATTAACACTTATTTACTCAAATACTCTTGGTGATTTCTACAACCGTTGAAAGCTTTTCAGTGCTACTCATTGTCACCAAAGTCTAATCACTGAACAAGGACTGAGGGTGACAGTTAATAGGACTCACTAGGCAGCTAAACGTATTCTGATAGAGAAATGAGATTTATATTGTCCTGTACATCCTTATAGCAACCGAACGATAGTGTCATATCCCTACCTACTTTCATCATCCCAGCGAGGCGTTCGAAGTGAATACAGGAGTAAGACAGGGCTATCTATTATCACCGATGATATTCTTAATTCTGGTGGACTGGATTATGCGTCAGACTGTGGACAGCGAGGAGACAGGAGTACGCTAGGTCACCAATGAGAAGACTCTAGAAGATTTGAATTTCGAAGGTGATATATTTCTAATGTCACATAAACTCGAAGACTTGCAGGCAGGCGAAATCCAACAAACTGGCTGAAGAAGCAGCGAAAACAGGACTCCAAGTGAACACAGAGAAGACGGAGGTGATGAAAATAACCAACCAACAGCAACGGCAACAACAATCAGCACCAATCACCATCAACGGGAAAGATTTAACAGACGTTGACTCCTTCACTTATCTGGGAAGCATCGTCTCATCTACGGGTTAGTGGAACGGACGAAGATGTCAAAGTCAGAATTGGAAAGGCAAGATACGCCTTCATCAACCTGAAACCAGTTTGGAAATATTCTGCACTCAACATAAGGAACAAGATTCTGATTTTCAACACCAATGTCAAGGCGGTCCTTCTATACGGGTCAGAAACTTGCACTGCGTGTCACGAAAAGGATTTACAACAGGTCACTGCAGACTTTTATCAACAGCTGCCCACTTCGCTGGCTCCATACTGAAGATCGAATGACCAGAAAGAATATGTAACAAGAAACTCTGACTGGGAACAAGCCAACCAAGAGCTGATCTCTCAACAAATAGGTAGGAGAAAATGGAGATGAATCGGGCATACATTGAGTGGACCGTCGAATGACATAGAGCGCCAGGCCATCGCTCGAGTGCAACCCGAATGGAAAGAGACGAGTGGGTCGTCCTAAGGTGACATTGGAGGAGATCGTGTGAGAAGGAAATGAAGGATTTTGGGCGACCGCGATCAAAGGTGAGGAGATGTGTTGTTGAAGCCCTATGCTCCACTTGGAACTCAATGGGATAATAATAATAAAAATAACTTCGTAATCCAGTTTTAGAATCAAGGTTCATAGTCAATAAGACTTTCATCACTCTTTTTTGTCTCATTTTCCTGTCTCTTATCTGTGATCATGACTTGTAAACACTCTAACCCATACTGATAAAAATTATAACTGTTAATACTTTTTTGCCTGCTGCATAAATATGCATGACAAATACGTGAGTGGTCAGAATGTCTGAAATGAATTGCGTAAAAACATTACACGTTTCAGATAAATTTAGTCTTCTTATTGCTTTGTCGAGACTCATTATTATCAAGTATTGGTTTGCAGGGATTCGATCACAAGTTGGCATAAATTAAAGGATAATTGGAAAACCACTGGGGAGTACTGGACAACTGTTTTGTCAGCCTAGTCTGGGACTCTTCAACAGTACGCACACACCGCGAGGGTTTGAACCCAGGATCTCCCTGTTACAAGGCGAGCTAGTACACCGTTGAGCCAGTGGAACTCGATCCAATGGCCCATGAATTCGAACTTCTACCAGTTCGTGATATATATATATATATATTACAACTGCCAGTCAATGCCACAAGTGAGTAACAGTTCTCTTCCCAGAGTTAGTTGGCCGAATGTTCTACGACCTCGCCTTGTAACAGGAAAGTCTTGTGTTCGAACCCCAATGAGTACGTACTGCTAATGAACCTCAAACTAGGAAAGTCAAACATCTGTCCAGTACACTCTAGTGGATTTCCAATGATTCTCTAGCTACTCACTATTGTTGATGGATCGTTCTGTTGTAAATGAAAAAAGCCCCACAATAATACACACCTTGCGACTACATAAAGTTTAGAAGCCCATAGCTTAGATTAGCTTAGATCAAATTGCTAGTTATTATGCATACAAGGATTATCAGGTGACACAAACCGATATGCAACCGTGAAAGATTGAAAAACTAAGGTGCACTTGAGAACTTAAAACCATTTACTAAGGTTTCTATAAAAGCAAATGGACAGTCAGCTAAGTGAAAGGCAGTTTCCTACACCAGTTGCTTCGAGGTATTGAACATTATCTATCTGTATTCAACGATGAGTAGTCATTCGAACACACACACACACGCACACACAATGACCATAACATGTAACTCAAGAGAAGTAGTCAGAGAAAATAAAATAATTCGGACTTGTTATCCTTGTAACCTCGCCTAGATTACTAGGTCACTAGTATTCTAGCCGGTCCCAAGCCCGGATAAAGAGGGAGGGTTGGGGCGTGGTGCTAGCAACTCCACCCCCAAAACTTAACCAAATTGCTACTAAAACTTCAACGCACAAATATATTCCAAACTCTAAAAATACAAACAATAACCTTACTTTTCGCTGGAATCGGGGAAGTGAAATGACGCAGGCTGGTGAAAGCCTTCGGGAAGCCAGTCAGCCGATGTGCCTTCTTTCGATGAAAGCAAAAATAAGGATGGGGACGTGGAATATTCGTACAATGTACGAAACTGGAAAGGCTGCCCAGGTAGCCGCAGAAATGAGGAGATATAAAATAGAAGTGCTGGGAATCTGCGAGAGTAGATGGAACGGATGCGGAAGGTGCCAACTACCAACTGGAGAGACAATAATCTACTCTGGTCACCCAGAGGACGATCACGAGCACACCGAGGGAGTAGCCATCATGATGTCACCAACAGCGGCTAAAGCTCTCATGCAGTGGGAACCAATCTCCTCCAGGATAATGACAGCCAGGTTCAACTCAAAAGGAAAAAAGGTTACAATCATTCAATGCTACGCGCCTACAAACGTCTCAGAAAAAGAGAAGAAGGAGGATTTCTACAGTCAACTACAAACAGTAATGGACAACGTCCCAAAGAGTGATATCAAAATCCTGATGGGTGATATGAATGCGAAACTGGGAGGAGACAATACAGGAAGAGAACTCACCATGGGTCGTGAGGCCCTCGGTGAAATGGACGAAAATGGCGAACTCTTCTCAGACTTCTGCGCCTTCAATGATTTGGTGATTGGTGGCAGTGTGTTCAAACACAGGGATATACACAAGGCAACATGGATTTCACCAGATGGACACACCAAAAACCAGATAGACTTCATTTCAATCTCAAGGAAGTGGAGACGGAGCCTACTGGACACAAGATCGAGGAGAGGAGCAGATGTGGGTTCAGACCACTATCTAGTACAAGGAACTTTCAAGGTGAAGCTAAAAGCCTCAAGGATAGCTGGGGATAGGCCACAATGCAAGTTCAACACTCAAAAACTGAAGGACACAACCACAAACGACATTTTCACTGCAACCGTCAGAGCAAAGCAGGAAACACTACGTGGCACTACTGAGGAATCATCCGTGGAAGACCATTGGAACTCTCTGAAGGTAATTTTCAACGAAACGTGTTCAACGGTTTTAGGAAGAAAGAAGAAACAAGACAAGGAATGGCTCTCAACGGACACTTGGAAGCTAATAGAGGAGAGGAGGAAGGTGAAAGAGAAAATGATTCAATGCAAAGATGGACAAGAGAAAGAGAAGCTGAACTCAACTTACACAGCACTGGACAAAGAAGTGAAGAAGAGTGCCAGGAAGGACAAAAGACAATTCTACGACAATCTGGCCACTGAAGCTGAGAAGGCAGCAGGCAAAAGGGACCTGAGGACACTATATCAGATAACCAAGTCTCTATCCGGGAAGAGATCAACACAAGTGAAACCTATAAAAGACAGCCAAGGGAACCCAATTACCAAAGAAGAAAGACAGATTAAACAATGGGCGGATCACTTCAAAGGACTCTTGAACCGACCACCACCTATAACCCGTCCAGAAATACCAACAACAGCACGTACACAACTGCAAGTTGACACCAATCCTCCAACGAAAGCTGAAGTCTTGAATGCAATCAAGCTTCTGAAAGCTGGAAAAGCAGCTGGACCAGATGGAATACCCCCGGAAGCACTGAAAGCGGACCCAGAAACGACAGCAGAGATGCTGACTCCATTATTACAAAAGGTCTGGAAGGAGGGAAAGGTGCCTACTGACTGGAGGAAAGGTTACCTCGTGAAACTACCAAAGAAGGGCGACCTAGGACTCTGCAAGAACTGGCGGGGAATCATGCTCCTGTCGACGCCAAGTAAAATCCTGAGTCGCATCATCCTGGAGAGAATCAAGGACGCACTGGATACAGAACTCCGACCAGAACAAGCTAGATTCAGGAAAGGCAAATCATGTTCTGACCAAATTGCAACTCTACGCATCATCATCCCAGAACAAAGCATGGAATGGCAATCAAATCTCTACCTCAACTTCATAGACTTTGAGAAGGCCTTCGACAGCGTTGACCGTGAAGTAATTTGGAAACTACTCAAGTACTACGGCGTACCCCAAATATTCATCAACCTTATTCAACAGCTGTACGACAACGGCACATGTCAAGTGATCCACAACGGAAAACTCAGCGAAGCGTTTGGAGTAAACACAGGAGTGAAACAAGGGTGCTCATTATCACCAATCATATTCCTAATTGTGGTGGACTGGATTTTGCGTCAGACAGTGGGAAACGAGGAGACAGGGATATCCTGGACCGACGTGAAGAACCTAGAAGACCTGGATTTCGCGGATGACTTATATCTAATGTCACACAAAATCGAAAACTCACAAGCAAAAACCGACAAACTGGTCGAAGAAGCAGCAAAGACAGGACTCCAGGTGAACATAGACAAGACGGAGGTTATGAAAATAATCAGCCAACAACAACAACAGCAGCAACATCCACCGACAATCACCATCAACGGGAGGGATTTGAAAGAGATTACTTCATTCACTTATCTAGGGAGCATTGTCTCAACTACAGGGAGGGACGGACGAGGATGTCAAATCGAGAATCGGGAAGGCGAGAAACACATTCATCAACCAGAAACCAATCTGGAAATTTTTGTCACTGAGCCTCATCAACAACAAAATTCGGATTTTCAATACAAACGTCAAGTCAGTCAGTTCTTCTATACGGATCAGAAACTTGGCGGGTAACCAAGAATATTTTCAACAGCCTGTTGCAGACCTTTATCAACAACTGTCTTCGCTGGCTCTATAGTGAAGATCAGATGGCCCGAAAGAATCACAAGCAAGAAACTATGAGAGAACAAACAAAACAAGAACCAATCGCTCAACAAATATGCAGGAGAAAGTGGAGATGGATTGGACACTCGCTGAGGAGGCCATTGGATGACATCGCGCGTCAGGCCATAGCTCGAGTGGAACCCGAAATAGAAGCGGCGGGTGGGACGTCGAAGGGTGACATTGAGGAGATCGTGTGAAGAGGAGCTGAAACAGTATGGAATAACATGGATGCAAGTGAAAAGTACAGCACAAGACAGAAGCAAGTGGAGGCGTGCAGTTGAAGCCCTATGTTCCACTAGGAACCCAAGGGAACAATAATACAATAATAATAATCCTTGTAAAATTATTTTATTCTTATGACCACTTCAACTTTAGACACAAGTTATCATTGTCCAAATCGTTTTATTTTCTTTAACAATCTGTTACGTCATCAGCCTATGCACACGCTTATTCCTTAATTACTCTTCATTTTCCCGAAATTATGCATTATGCATTCCACCTGTTGTAACCATTTCTATCTTTTAATTGTGTGTATTTATTTTCTTCGTTAATTATCACCCCATTGACATTTTGACACTGACTAATTATCGTTAACAAGCATATCAGTGCCACTTGATTGGTAAATTTTTGTGTATTGTAATAAAAATGCTATACATAATATGTCAGAGTAGAACCAGAGTGAGATGAGGATTTAATTGAAAAGTAAATATTTCTTCGTTCAATCTTTCTGTTTTTCAAATGTCTAAATGGGGCTTTTCTCTATATTTATTTATTCTTTTCGATGATTCATCCTAAAGATAAAGGTCTCTAGATTAATATTCACCTTTTCGCAGTTTTATGGAGATCCGAATGGCCTCTATGTTAATAGTATCACGAACCACGATACTGACGAGTTTCGAACTAAGGTGAACTACCAATTGAATAGTTCTTGACGTGTGTGAGAAGAAACGGATGTCAATATTAAATGAGATTAAATTAGACAACATAAAATCGCATCTTTGGTCCAGCTGCAGAATACTCGCCAAACCACGCAAGTGTTCTGCGGTTAGATTCTCGGCCAATGCATTTCTAAACGCCTTTTAGCCGTTAGTAAGTCTGGTAAAGAGGGAAGCGGTTGAGCATTCGGCTTGGAACCAACTAGCACTGAAGCTTCAAAGCTCAAGCTTGAAGCACTATGTTTCCTTCTGAAGGTAAAGGAATAAAATAAAATATAAAATAATAATAATAAAACGCCTCAGTTGAAAATACAACTTACCTATACTATTCATTAATTTTCGCACATAACTAACATTTAAAACTCTTCGAGTTAATAATATATCCGATATCCAACCGAATAATACTTGTCCTATCCACATACCAATATAAGGTAATGCAGATAATCCAGCATTCTATGAAAAAGTTTTTTTGAAAATGCAAAAATTCAATAAGAGTTATCACAGCTAATAGCAATTATTTTATAAATGAGATATTGTAGGGTTAAAAGTAAAGTAATCTGATGCTCTCTAGCGGCTGGCTACAGGACAGAGATTCCTGGGAGTTCTAATGAGAAGTCATCATCAGCAGTGAGGTCTATACAGTCAAGTGTGAGGATAGATTTCCCGCCGATGACATTGGTTAGTGGTCATGGTATAATCACGAATCGGTAGAAGTTGGAATTCATGCGCTGGCCATTGAATCGGGTCTCAGTGGCTGGCTGAATGGTATACGAGCTTGCTGGCCTTGTAACCGGGAGGTCCTGGGTTCGAACCCCACGGTGTGGGTGCGTACTGTCGATGATTCCCAAACTAGACTGATGAAACAGCTGGCTGTCCAGTACTCCCTGTGGCTGGCTTTCAATGGTTCTCTAACTCAAACTCAAAATTAATCCTAAGCAAGTTAACGAAAACACAAAAACAAAGGAATACTGCAATTAAAAGTGATAATAGAAGAATCTAAACAAACTTGTTGTAGATATGCCTGCCTGGTGGTTGTGTTAACAGATAGACAGGCAAATTAGGTCTACAAATTTTTACATACTGATTTTATAACAAGCAAGAAGTAAATAATAAAACAAAAGGTAGTAATAATAATAACAACAGAGTGACTGAACTTTCACAGAAGTCGAATTCTAAGTATCACCTTCAAGATAAAGTTTGAGGATATTTGTTTCATTTCAACATTAGATCATGAAATGACATCAGTCAGAGGACTGCTAAACATCAGGGAGTATTGGAGAGCTATTTCATCCTAGTTTGAGAATTTTCAGGAGTACGCACGCGTCATCCTACTGCCGATCGGACCCAAGAAATAGAGGTTACATGGTGATTTTTCAGCAATCGAGACGGAATCCAATAGTCGGTTCACAAATTCTAACTTCTTTCTGTTCGCGATATATAACGTCAGCTCCAGCACATCTAACTTGGTGAACCCCACTGGTCATAAGTTCTCACTAGGAAGATTGTCACCAAGGATACTTACTGGTTGGAGTTGACGTTATGTACAGAGAATTGGTGAAAGTTAGAATTCATAGACTGGTTGTTGGATTCCGTGTCAATGGCTGAATGGTTAACAGACTCGCCTCGCAATCTGAAGGTCTCGTGTTCGATCTCCGTAAGCATCATGGGGTGTGTACTGACAAAGAGTCTCAAATCCGTCCAGTACTTCTTGTTTTTCAATGGTTCTCTAACTGAAATGACTTTGAAACCAAGTATCACTTATTTACTCATTTCATTGTTTGCGATTCTTAGCTATATGCGATAACGTTTCGAGGCACCGATTCGAGCTATCTCCCGGACCTCAGAGTTACTCACACGATGGCAGCATCGAAAGCGAAGAAGTCTACGGTGACAGGAATGATCAGATACGCACAGTCGCTGTACATCCTCATCTCGGAGAGGCCAGGTTTCACAGGCGTAGAGCTAGGCAACACGTACCAAAGCATTGTAAAACCGACCTCTCACAGACAGGTTCAAGTCGCGACAGCGCCAGAGATGGCTTCCCTGATACAGTTAGAAATCTCATCCATCATGCATCTGTCTCTACCAGCACTCACACAACTATCCACATACACGAACTTTTCGACAACTTCAAGTGGTTCACCTGCAAGATTGAGTGAAGCTACGGCGGACTCCTACCAATCTTGTAACAGCGCAAAGCACATACCATACTTACAGACACTGATCGCCAACTGATTCAGTGCGATTCGGGCACTATCCAGTTCACCCGAATGTTCAATGCTTCTCTGTCCTATCAGTCAACATATAACTATATTATTATGGAATAGAATAATTTTTCTAATCATATAGCGCCAAAAGAAAACATACACTGAATAAATATAAAAAGCACTGACACAAAAACTTTCCAAATAATACTAGAAAGAGAGAGAGAGAGTTAGTTATCCACAGTTTTAACTGTTAGTAAATACCTACAAACATGTTAAAAATTTGACGACAAAAAAGGACAAAACCAAAAGGACCAAAAAATAAAGAGGCACACGCACATTTCGAAATTCAGTCAGGATCTTTTGTTTCTGTTTTTTTTCTTTGGTAAGTTACACAACACCTTTGAAATAACTCTTTTTATAAAGTAGGAATTTAATTTCAAAAAAACTTAATTTATCACTCCTGAAAAGTTACACCACTTAAGGCATATTCTACTTTTTTTTGGTATGAAAAGAAAATTTTAAAAATCTATTTTGAAATTTAAGTTAAAGGAGAAAAAACAAAGGAAAAACAAGAAATAAGTGAAAATTTCAAAATTCCAATGATCATATTTCAATGTTTTACACTGGCACGTTGGAGTACACACACACACATAGGTGAGCATGTAAGCTCCTGCACTCTAGCACATCTATGAATCAAACAAAGCTTGGTGAGTAAGTCCAAAATATAAACTATCTCAAATGCAAAGTGCTTGGTCCACAGAGCAAGAGAGATTTGCTCGGACGAATGTCTTGACGAGGAGCTTAACAATATTAAACGGTTGCTAAGTGAGAATGGTTATCCCGAAAAGTTTATTGATAAGAATATGCATCTGAAACCAAAACAGCCCAAGTTACCAACAGTTCCAAAAAAGGCCTTATTCATACAAATGCAGTTCCTTGGGGACAACACCAGTGAGATACTAACACAGCGCCTTAGAAATGCGGTGAAAAGAGCATTCCCTGCTGCTGAATTACGCTGTATCTTCAAAACCACTCCTCTTCTGCGTTCGGAAATAAAAGACAAACTGCCTAATTTCGCCTCTTCCTTGTGTATATACCAATTTAACTGCTCCTGTGAAGCCAGTTACATAGGCCATACAATTAGGCGTGTTTCGCGTCGAATTTCCGAACATTACCTTGCCTGGTTAAGCAAAGGTCAAACAAAATCTGTTCGCAGCGCCATTCTATTTCATCTTGTGGATACAGAACACAAGATTGACGTTAATCATGCTTTCAGGGTCATTTACCGCATACCTATGAATCTCAATTTCGCCTTAAGAGTTCGACTATTAAATATTGCTGAGGCTGTGAAGATCCATATTAACAAGCCTAATTTATGCATTCAAAAGAAGTTAGTTCAGTCATTATCATTACCTTGGCCATCCAGGTTTGAATGATCTTCAATTTTTGTGGAAATCTCCCTAATTTTAGCTGATATTCTATTTGCTACTATATCTTTGTTATTATTATAATTTAAGCATCTTTAATGAACTGTAATTCCATTGTAATCTTACTTAACAAATCGATATTATTTAAAAAACGCTAATATTGTTATTAACTACTAATTTAAAATATTCTGTGTATATAAACATATATATAATTGTAGAGCCTGGAAGAGGAATTTATCGAAAAGAATATTCTTTGCTCAATTATTTTGTGTTTTATAGATGTATGAATGAATATTTTTGCAATATTAACATATTGTTGTCAACCTATTATAGAATTTAAGTGCAAAGCTTCAGTTTGTTGACAAACCAATAACATCTGATACCAGCTGCAGTGCATCAGTGGTTCACTGGTAGAACACTTGTCAACAACTCACAGGGTTCGATTCCCGGTCGACGCACCTGTAAACCTCAATTAGTCGATAGTAAAGTCAACAAAAAGGGCAGGTTAGGCATGAGGCTAAGAAACACCACAGCTACAGAAACTTCTACACTGAAGCCTGAAGCCCTATGTTCCAATGAGAACGCGAATGAATGAAGAAAACCAGCTGTCATCGACCAGTGGCTAGGTGGATAAAGCTTGGCGTTTGAAATGGTAGGTAATGAATTTAGGTTTCAGTTGAAACAGCATCACTCACTCAAGATGCAGCTACATTCAGTGTGTGGCGTCCAAGATGGGACTAAACCTGAATTTCACATTCCACTGTTAGACAATAACAACGAAGTAACAAATAGTTTTGAATATTTAATCAAAGTCTCCACTTGAAATAAACAAGAACAACTAACAACCCTTCTGATAAATTAGGGACTTCATGAATATTCGTTCCAGACAATGTTACCCGTAGAATACGCAAGCCCAACTACCGCGTCAACGTGGCAGCTACCATTCTGGAGTGAAGTAAACAGGGAGTATGGATATTTCTTCACAATTGAAAGTTTGACCTTAATGTTACATCCTATGATCAAAGTCAGAATGGAGTATTAAGGTTAGGCATCGACTGCTACTTAAGAAAGAGATATCAGACGACGAGTTTGTGAAGTTACACCGATTGAGATGGTTTGGATGTGTTACGCATTCCTAGCCATTGACCGACTTCCTCGACAACAGGCAATGTTAGCTGACCTACATTGGGTGGATCAGGTTGGAGAAGAGCTATAGCATGATGGTCAAACCGAAACATGACTTCATCAGGCAATGAAATCCACAACAGTTAGTTTGAACTAGCCACGTAGGGAGGTGTATACTTTCTGACTGTTTGTGGTCCTTGAGATGGTAGAAACCAATGAAAGCTGGAGACAATTGGTGATATGGCTCAAAATCGTTCTCACTGGCTGGCGCAGATGAATTCACTCTTTGTGATTTACCAGTCATATCCAATACGACTCTATTGTTCCTGCGTATTACTGTTTTCCCTAACTCACACTTCTGTTTTTTGTCTTTCTTTTGATAAATCTCTCATTACTGTCTTTTCTTGCTTTGTGTCCTACATGGAGGGAAGGAGAGTGGTAACTCGAACCTCTGTCACATCTGTGCAAAGTTCTACGCTTGAAGGTAGTCAGTCAATCAGAATGTTAAAACTAATGAAAAGTTCATTTGATTATGTATCACAAATTAGACAATCATATGCTGTGTAGTATTACATACCCCTAAATTTTTGCCTATTGTATTAAAATAACTAATATACTATATTTATCATGCACTCCTTTGGCACCTACTATATTCTGCAGTGTTTGTGAAGGCTGAACAGCCATTGTTTGTTCAACTTTTCCGATTTATTAGCCTATTTAGTCTTTTGCAAGGTCATTTAAAACTTATGTATATTGTTAGGATCTGTTTTTTGAGAAAGTAAAATCTGTCATGTAAACAGTTTATCTTCCCTCCTTGTTTACCTATGTTGGTGGTGGGCGGAGGGGTTTGGTTAAAGTTGTTAGGCTCAGAATGCTTCTTAAGGAGAGAAAGTTAGTTGATGGCGTTGTGAACCTGAATCGACTAAGATGGCTACAACAAGTGTTACATGTGTCAAGCCACCACCTCCCTCGATGAGAAATGTTAACTGACGTAGGATTAGGTAGAAAAGGAGTTAGGAGTAGTGCAACTAACCATCAATTCATGAAGCTTTCGGCTGTTGGTTTCAGTCACGCAGCGGGTCCTCGAGATACTAAGAACCAATACCTGGAGGCTGTTGGTGTCATGGCTCCAAATGCCATTCCATAGTGCACATGTATTCACTCTTCGTTGTCTGCCAGATTCATTAAACCCCCAATGTGTTTCCATATTACTATTCCTTCTCATTCACAATTCTGTGTATTATTGTTCCACTGAATTCCTGTTTTCCGCTTTTCTATCTTTGTGGGCTACATGAAAAATATGGTAACTTGAACTGGCAATGTTGAAACTCAGTCACTTGGTGAAGACTTTGTGATTAGCGACTAGAGCACTTCCGCATTGCTTATAAAATTATTTTTTTTCAAATGTTGGTTTGTAGGGATTTGACTGATTGGCTACATGATTTCATCATAAACTGACATCGGTTAGAGAACCATTGGAAAACCTGGGAGTACTGGAAAACTGCTTCGTCAGATTGGCTTAGTACTCTTCAGCGATATACACCCTCCGGGTGTGAGGACAAATACTCGCCGAAGACATTGGCTAGCGGTCGCGCTATGTCATGAATTGGAAAAAGTTGGAATTCATGGGCTGTCCATTGGATTGGGTCCTAGTGGCTTAGTGGTCTATGAGCTCGCTAGCCGTGGGTTCGAACCCTTGTGATGTGTTTGTACTGTGAAGAGTTTCAAACTAGGCTGACGAAACAGCTAGCTGTTCAGTACTCCCAGCTGGCTTTCCAATGTTTCTCTAACTGATGTCAGCTCATGATTAAACCCTATAAATAAATTATTTTTACCAATTACAAGAAATAGCCACTGTAAAAAGATGCGAGAAGACCGTAACTGCCTTCTTTTACGCACTCTTATTAGGTAGAAAGAAATTTTCAGTAAGATTGAAATGGAGTTAAGTCTGTAGATAAGGTTACAGATTTTGATCTATTAAGATGGTTATTATATAAGACTTCATTGTCGAGCAGTATTAACATAGGTGGAGTAAAATTTCAAAGGATTAAAAGCTGATCAAGCCAAGACATTTTCACTAATCTGTATATTACCTGACTGTCAATTTTAGTAATATGCAGAGGGGTGAAGGCTGTCTGAATGGATTCCTTAGGATATTCAAGAAACAATAACTGAAGACTTTTGATACTATGACTCGAAAATATTCACAATATTTATCTTTTTCTTTCGTTCTTTAAGGTTGAGAAGTTTTGATCAGTGCTGGCATCCAGCCTTCCCTATTTTTCGGATCTTACTATCGGTTAGTAAGCTAGACGAGGTTTAAGGAGTACTTCGATCGGAAATTGAACCCGGAATACTTGCTTGGTTGATGAGCACTATTACCTTCGAAATACTGGACATCAGATATCTTCTTCAGTTAGTTATTTTCCTTTTTCATAATTATAATCTGGTGTTTTGTAGTATGATTCCTGATCTTCTGGGTTTTAGTGTAATAATGGGAAATGTAACTGTGAGTACTAGTATTAGTAGTAGTAGTAGTAGTGTACTTCGGTGAGAATGCTTTCAGTGTTATTTCCCAGTCAATGATACGCCTTTCAAATCATTCTGGAGGTTGTTTTCACTACTGCTTTTTGCTGAAGCATATTTTTTTTCCACGTCAACAATTGATGCCTAATTGTGATTTATTACGAAAATATTACGAAATCCTCAAATACAAAGACAAAAAGTAGTATAGACAAATTTTAACTCTGCGATAACAAAAATACAAAACTACAGAAAAGTTTAGTAGATGAAAGTTGATATGCTGATGAGATTATGTGAGCCAGCTGAAGTTGATTTACAGAAATACACTTGAGGCATCCAAGTTTTTCATACAGATTTAATTTAGCATTCCTTGTAATGGCATTATGATTATTATTGCATAACTTTATATTATCAAGTATTGGTTTTTGTAGGGATCTTTTGTTTGATTGGTTGGAGGATTTCATCATGAGCTGATATTACTTAGAGAACAATTGGAAAACCTGAGAGAACTTCCAATGGTTCTCTTACTGATGTCAGCTCATGATGAAATCTTCCAACCAATCAAATAAAAAAATCCCTACAAAAACCAATACCTGAAAATAAATTTGATGCTCACTAGCGAATGGTCCTGTTCAAGCAGTTACCTAAACTTCCAGAGGGGAAGCCGTGACTAGTAGGGTACGACAGGTTAAAGGTGAGGCAGTAACTCATCGAAGAAGACATTGCAAAGTGGTCGCGCAGAAGCTGGAATTCATAGGCTGGCCATTGGATCGGGTCCCAGTGTCTGAATGGTCTACGAGTTCGCTCACCTTATAAACAGAAGGTCGTGGGTTCTAACCCTTGTGGTGGGTGCGTACTATGAAGAGTCCCAAAGTAGCCTGACGAAAGAGTTTTCTAGTAATCCCAGCTGGCTTTCCAGTGGTTCTCTAATTGATGCCAGCTCATGATGAAATCTTCCAACCAACTTTATACTAGACAAATTAATTTAACATAACACATTGTGACTATTATTATTATTATTATTCTCTTGGGCTCCGATTGGAACATAGGGCTTCAATAGCAGATTTCACTTTCATCCGGCTGTCTGTAGTCTTTTTTTAGCTGGCTTCACGATGGTGACACGGTACTAATAACTGGTTGATGATTCGAGCACAATTTATTGCTCCTAATCATATCAATGTATCCCCATGACTTTATAGCCTCCTTTATACAGTCTGACTGCCTCCTGCCGCTTTTAAAGTTTTCCATTTAGCCGGAATGTCTTCTGCCATTTCAACTGCACGTATTTGATGTTGACTCAATGAACAAAAGGTTCGGTGATTAACCTGTCTCTTTGCCCACCTAATTATATACTACGTTTTTAATACTTCTATCTTATCCCATCCTATTGTGTTATTACACGTAAATGAATGAGTTGTAGTGGCTGAGCTTTCTTCGAAATTACTTCACTTAGCAGGGCCAATCATTCTGTGTTCAGCTAAACTCCTGCATTCTTGTAACCTAACTAGTAGATCAATGTCAGTTAGGCAACATTTATCCCAGATATATAGAAAATTACATTAGGAAAATAACATGGAATAGAAAGAAAAAAACTATAAAAAGCAAGTTAAGAAGTCATGTGAATATATGTATTGACATTATGATTATGAGCAAAGAAATTACGCTTGAAACGTAGTCATCCAGCTAGGCAACAGTGTATCACTTTGCATTATATCAAATACACATGTCTCATATGGGATTATACTCTATCATATTGTGCATATTGTACTGTTACATTTATTAATATATTTAAGAATGACTACCAATCACTATTAATGGAATAAATTTGAAACAGGTCACTTTCTTTACTTATCTGGCTTTGGAGGCAACTACAGGTGGCACTATGAATTAAGAAATCAAAACAAGTCAGGATCGGAAAGTTAAAGGCACACCTTCATCACTCTGAAATCACAGTGGAAATCTTCTGCACTCAGC
>OX235272.1:131487554-131593919 GCA_944472155.2 Trichobilharzia szidati | reverse complement strand
CAAGAAACACGCCTAATTGTACGGCCTATGTAGCTGGCTCCACAGGAGCAGTTAAATTGGTATATACACGTGAAAGAGGCGAAATTAGGCAGTTTGTCTTTTATTCCCGAACGCAGAAGAGGAGTGGTTTTAAAGATACAGCGTAATTGAGCAGCAGGGAATGCTCTTTTTACCGCATTTCTAAGGCGCTGTATTAGTATCTCACTTGTGTTGTCTCCTAGGAACTGCATCTGTAAGAACAAGGCCTTTTTGGAACTGTTGGTAACTTAGGCTGCTTTGGTTTCAGATTCAGATTCTTATCAATAAACTTTTCAGGATAACCATTCTCACTTAACAACCGTTTAATATTGTTAAGCTCCTCGTCAAGACATTCATCCGAGCAAATCTCTCTTGCTCTGTGGACCAAGCACTTTATTAGATTGCGTTTGTATTTCAAGGGCACAAAGCTGAGAAAATGTGTGTACTGGCCCGTTGATGTAGGTTTTCTATAAACACTTCTTCTTATTGTGCCATCCTCTTTTCTGGTCATAAGGACGTCTAGAAATGAAATACTAGAGTCTTTTCCTTTCTCAATAGTAAAATTTATTGCAGGATGTACCTCATTAAATTTTTAAAAAATTATATAGGGTTGTCGTTTACGTCATCAAAATGTTACAAAAATGTGATGAATAATCAAATTGTAACTAAGGTTGGGTGGGGTAGGTGAAGATTGGTCAGTTTTGACAAGGGTTGCATATTATGAAAGACAAACGGAAAAATAGAATGTTAATGGAAGGGCTTGGAGACAAGTGTCCAAAATAAATTATGTTATAGGTCGATAGCGTGAATAAAGGATTAGTTAAGAAAAAGATGCTACTAAGAGTTCATACAAAAATTTAAAAAAGCATTATTAACGAAGTAGCAGAATTTGAAATTATACCCAAGGTGGAAGGAGGGGGTGGAGAAGTTTCTTGTGTGCATAAATCAGGTTTTTCTATCCGGATCACTAAGGTGTCAGTAATGCAAAGTATGCGGGTGCTTGTCGTTTTTCAGGAGGCTTCCTTTTCACCTTTTAGATAACTTTGAGATAATTCTTCTTAGAAATGCGGTAAAAAGAGCATTCCCTGCTGCCGGATTACGCTGTATCTTTATAACCACTCCTCTTTTGCTTTCGGATGTAAAAGACAAACTTCCTAATTTCGCCTCTTCCATGTGTATCTACCAATTTAACTGCTCCTGTGGAGCCAATTTTGCCTTAAGAATTCGACTAATAAATATTGCTGAGGCTGTGGGGATCCATATTAACAAGGCCAATTTATGCATCCAAAAGAAGGTAGTTCAGACATCATCCTTACCTTGGCCATCTAGTTTTGAATGATCATGAATCTTTGTGAAATTTCCCTAATTTTAGTCGATATTTTATTCCCTACTATATCTTTATAAGTATTATAATTTAAGCATCTTTAATGAACTGTAATTCCATTGTGATCTCACTTTACAAATCGATATTATTTAAAAGACGCTAATATTGTTATTGACTACTATTCTAGAATATTGTACGTATATAAACATATATATATATATAATTGTAGAGCGAGAAGAGGAACTTATCGAAAAGAATATTCTTTGTTCGATTATTCTGTGTTTTATGGACGTCTGAATGAATATTTTTGCTATAATTCTCTTTGCATATTCAATGAATGACCAGTGTTGAATATATGCTCAATTATAGCACTCCTTATTGATCCACTGTTACCCTGTCGTAACCAGGCGAGATAATGTTCTTTGACTCTTTTAGATAGAACACGCATCGAACGACTTATCTACCTCGCTCCACATGAGCAAGTAAAATGGTAGATACACATAAAAATAGTCAAATGCGATAGTTTATCTTTGGAGTTGTTGAAGAACAATGGGCGGCGCTTGAGAATACCAATCGTAATGTAGCAGCAGAGAATGTTCTTTTCAGGGTGTTTGTTATATATTTGTTCTCCTTAGGATGTCGGCCAGAAGGTCGCCTTTGAACGCCACATTCATGTATAGCATCTTCTTCGGCACAGAGATGGGTTGTTGTTTGTTAGTTTTCGGCTAGGTCAGGCAAGGCTTCCTGTGTCCGATTGCCCACAACCATCTAATATCATCACAAACATTGGGGATTCGGACCTTAGTGATTAGGTTATATGAGTGTGCACCGTTGAAGAGTCTCGAACAGGAACGCAACAGTTATCCAGTTCTCCCTGGTTTTCAATGATCTCTAATCTGTGTTGGTCTGTGATGATCTATTCATTCGAATTAGTTCAAAAATCCATGACCTAATGTATATATATATATATATATATATGATTGAAGTTGAGCACTACTCTCACATACCACTATATGTATATAAATTATTAAGATGAAAAGTGCAATTTCTTATTATTAGTTCATTGGAATCTCATTAAGAAACACCGTTCTTCGAGTGATTCACTTACAGCATATGTAATTATTATAAACTAGCAAATATAATGTAGTACTTTTTATAATTTTGCTATACAAGGTGTTTATAAGTACTGTTTTAGTACTCACAAATCAATATTTTTTTATGTGAATTTCATCTCAAATCTCAAACATATCAGCTAGAGAGAATCAATAAAAAAACTAAGGAGTCATGATGAACTGTGTCATTGTGATTCGAGACAACCTCATGATCAGTTATCCAACTATGGGATTTGGTAATTATTCAGTTCAGTTACTACTGCATTTCAATCTAGTGGTGTTGATCCATCACTGGTTTGATCATGATTCAAATACCCATCGGAAAATCAGGGAGTACTGGACATCTGTTTCGTCAGCCTAGTTTGGGACTCTTCATCAGTAAGTACTCACCCACCAAGGTTTGAACCGAGTATCTTCCGATTACACAAGGCGACCTCGTAGACTCTTTAGCCACTGGAACCCGATCCAATGGTCCATGAATTTCAACTTATATACGAATTCGCGATGCATAGCTTAACCGGAGGTGTTTATCATAACTCACCGACTTGATGAACCCCCGTTGGTGACGAATTCTTATCAGAATTCCGGGCAGCTGTATCTTGTATTCAGTTATTAGTGAGCAGTAGATTACTGTCTGAGTATTAGCTTTTATGGGGATTTGATAAGTTTCAAGTTACGCCATGAAATGATATCAGTTTGAGAACCACTATTAAAAGCCAAAGAGTATTTACTGGACAACACTGTTTTAATCTTAGTATGGGACCTGTTCAGCAGTAAACACCAACAGCTTCACGAAAGAATCTCACCTAGGATTTCCAGGTTCAACGAGGTTGAGATCTAATGACTCGTTAATTTCTAACTTCTGTTATTTCAAGAAATTTGAAAGGAGAAAAATCTGATTATAAATCATTGGTGTTATTTTCTGACTATTCATCAGACACTTTCGTTATTCGTATTTGGCGCATTTAGTCGATTCCCTCAATATTACCAGAAGTAATAACTGGCAGTTACGTAATTGTTTGGACTCACATTCTCAGCCTACTTGGCTCTTGTCAACTAAATGAACCTGTTGATATTGGATAGTTGAAGGCAATCGGCAGGAAGCCTTGCCAGGACCTAGGTTTCGTGCTAGTCGGCACTCATCAGCAAGGCGTATCTGAAACCTCGAAGGAACTCATGTCCCTTCTGAGATTCAAATCTGCGTCACACAGTGCTGCAGTCAGAGACGTTACCACTGAGCTATTCGGACGCACGATTGACCTCCTGTGGGAGTGTACTAGAATATTTTTGACTGAACACTAGTAACTAGTGTGACGTATCTAGTCCTTTCTTTGCGAGCCCAAATAGCTCAGTGGTAACGTCTCTGACTGCAGCACTGGGTGTCTCGAGTTCGAATCTCAGAAGGGACATGAGTTCCTTCAAGGTTCCAGATACGCCTTGCTGACTGGGTGGTGAGTGCCAACTAGCACGAAACCTAGGTTAAGAAGGGCTTCCTGTGGCCGATTGCCTGCAACCATCGAATATCATCAAATCAATGTGCACCGTAATGGCGAGCTACCTAGAATGGTGGCCACATTGCAAATACCTGACTGATAGAATTCAGGCTGCACCAAAGAAAGGACTAGATACGTCACACTAGTTACTAATGTCCAATCAAAATAAATGTACCTGTATCTGAAACGTGAGGTGGGTGGTAGTATTTCCAGTGGGATCCGAAACAAGGCATTATCCACCAAACCACTAGGAACGCAATGACCCAGTGGTTAGCAATTACATCATTCTGATGAGCTCCACATATGATGGAGATGCGAGTCATGGATTCCATCGGTAGCTTCACCCCCACTACTACTGTAACGGACTTGGTTAAGGTATGTTTATTTGGAATCTGGTATCTCTATATGGCCAAATAAGGTATAGCTTATCTTCAATGCACCATTTGCACAGATCTTCGGTGTTTTGTTATGTCTGACCTTTATATTGTGTTTCTTTGTGTTCCTTTCGCGTTTTCCATGTATCTCCATAACTCTCTGTCATTAGCTTTCTCTGAGATCAAATCTTCCGAGTGTAACATATGACTTCAATAGCCCATCTTCACTTCATCCTGTTCTGTGCAGTTCTTTCTACCTGGCTTCGTGATTGCCCATAAGGTCTTATCTCCTCACAAGATCTCATGCATGTCATTTTCTAGGCCATACCCATCTGCTAACGTCTCCCATTCCGTTTCCACTCGAGGGTCTTGCTGACGTGTGTGATATCACTCAACAGTCTCCACAGTGTGTATCCAATCAATTTGCATTTCTTTCGGAATATTTTGTTTGACAATAGATCATTGGTTGGTTTGTTGTTGTCTACCAGTATCCCATGTTGTTAATCATTTCTGGTTGTCTAGTCTTCAATATGAAGCGAAATAAGCAACTGTTGATAAAGTCTTCTTCTATCACTCCTGTTGGAAATGCTTCAGGGGACCTTCCAAATCTCTGAACTATACATAGAATAACAAACGGACTTGATATTAGTGTTGAAAATCTGAATCTCTTGTTCTTTCTTTATGCGCTTAACATAGCTGATTTCGCTCCATGATATTAGACCAATGAGAATGTGTCTGGCTTTCTTTTTGTTTTGATCTTACGGTTGACATCTTCATTCATGCCGTCTGTAGTTGAAAAAACACAACACTGTCTAAATAGGTAAAACGAAGTGACTTCTTTGAAATTTCTTTCATTGATAGTAATTGGTGATTGTTATTGTGCTGGACCGATGTGAAGAACCTAGAAGACCTGGATTTCGCGCGTGGATGATTTATGTTTGATGTCACACAAAATCGAAGACTTATAAGCGAAAACCGACAAATTGGTCGAAGAAGCAGCCAAAGAAGACAGGACTGCAGGTGAACATAGACAAGACGGAGATTGTGAAAATAACCAACCAACAACAACAACAGCAGCAACATCCAGCGCCAACCACCATCAACGGGAGGGATTTGGAAGAGGTGACTTCATTCACTTATCTAAGGAGGGAGCATTGTCTCAACTACAGGAGGAACGGACGAAGATGTCAAATCGAGAATCGGGAAGGCGAGAAACACATTCATCAACCTGAAACCAATCTCGAAATCTTCGTCACTCAGCCTGCATCAACAACAAAATTCGGATTTTCAATACAAACGTCAAGTCAGTCAGTTCTTCTAAACGGATGGATCAGAAACTTGGCGGGTCACAAAGAATATTTCCAACAGCCTGTTGTAGACCTTTATCAACAACTGTCTTCACTCTTTATACTGAAGATCAGATGGCCGGAAAGAATCACCAACAAGAGACTATGGGAACAAACAAAACAAGAACCAATCGTTCAACAAATATGCAGGAGAAAGTAGAGATGGATTGGACACTCGCTGGCTGAGGAGGCCGTTGGGTGACATCGTACGTCAGGCCATAGCTCGAGTGGAACCCTGGAGGGAAGCGGCGTTTGGTTCGTCGGTGCAAGGGTGACATGGAAGAGATTGTGTGGAGAACAGCTGAAACAGTATGGACTAATATGGATGCAGGTGAAAAGTACAGCAGAAGCAGGTGGAGGCGTGCAGTTGGAGCCCTATGTTCCACTAGGAACACAAGGGAACAATAATAATAATTGTCGGTTGGAAATCGTCATCACCTGTGTGAAATTCACGACGCTTGTTTTGTTTCATTCAGGAAATTACCAAAAATTCTAGTCAAGTATATTTGTCAACACAGGAATCTATCCATTCTATTTGAACAGGCGGGCGTGAATGTACTACAGATACAAAGAAATAATCGGAATGTAGAATACTGTTCTAGTGGTTACGATTCTTATGTACTACTAATTGTGCGTCGATGGCATAGCAGTTAGGACTCTCACCGACCATACACATGGTCCAGGGTTTGATCCCCTGCCGATGCACACCTCATATCTCAATGGTCGGCCTGCAAAACATTTGGGCTACCGATATCACATGCTGAAAATTCCATACTTGTACCAAAAAAAAACTGTGTGGTTTCAAGCTATAATTTTAAAAAAAAATAGTATTTAGCAACCTGTTATCTCAGTAGTCTAAACATCAGATAGTTGTTACTTCTCTCGTTTAGAACTGAACTTATCAGATGTGTACACCCGGGGTTAAGCATAGCTTGAAGAGCCAGTTTGCGGCTACCTAATTAGGTTAACTGGTAGATACACTGGTCATATCTCAATATATATAATCTACTTGAATATTTTTGGTTTTTAAAAGTAGGTTTTGCTGAATAATGCAATTTAGCTTATCGAAAGGCATCAGTTAGTGCCTGAATTTGGTCATAATCAACAGTCAGTGCAAATAAGGAGTCAATGAAACCACTATATATATACATATATATATATATTATATATATATATATATATATGGGTCGGTGGCACAGTGGTTAGGACTCTCGCCGACCATGCACATGGTCCGGGGTTCGAGCCCCTGCCGGCGCACACCCGATATCTATGGTCGGCCTGAATTTGGGCTACCGATATCCATGCTGAAAATTCCATACTTGTACTGAAAATATGGTGTGGAATCAAGCTGTAAATCAAAATAAAAAAAAAAAAAAAATAAAAAAAAAAATATATATATATATATATATAATTTATTCATTCACGTTCCCAGTGGAACATGTGGCTTCGAGCTAGAAGCTCGAATTTTCTGTAGCAGTGTTTATTTTTACAGGATGGGGTTGCTTGCCTCATGCCCAACCTTTCCTCTTTACCAGCTTTTATTTCTGGTTTAACGAGGTAAAGGAGTGCTTTGTCGGCCGGGAATCGAACCCCGGACCATGTGCATGGTCGGCGAGCGTCCTAACCGCTATGCTACCGACGCATATATATATATATAGTTTATTTTTATATTTTTTAAATCATTATTGAATTCAGTGTAATCTGACTTAATTATATTATTATTCGTTTGGGTTCCGAGTGGAATATAGGTCTTCAACAACACATCTGCATTATGTTCTGTTTTCTGCCGTCCTTTTCACCTGGGTCTATGATTCACTATAATCTCCCATGTCCTCGATGTCACACTCGCACTGACTGACGACCCACTCGTCACTTCCCATTTGGATTCCACTCGAGCAATGAACTGGTTAACGCCGCGTCATTTCACTCGACGGCCTCCTCATTTACACGTATGCCCAATACATCTCCATTTTTTCTCTCACTCTCTCTCTCTCCATTTAACACTGTGGCATGCAGTGCCTGAATCTTTATCAACATCATTCAACAGCTGGCTAGCTGACGATGCCACATGTCAGATGACTCACAAAGGAAAACTGAAGTTTTGGATTTCCAATGCCAATGTTAAGTCAGTTCGTCTTTATGGGGTCAGAAACTGGGACTGCGTGTCACGAAAAGGATTCCCAACAGATCACTGCAGACTTTTATCTGGCTGGCTGGCTGGATTCAACATAGAACTTGGCACCGAAGTGCAGCAGTTCCAGTTGCCACGTTCCAAATAGCACACAAAGGTAGACAAGAAAGTGAGTGAAGAGAATCAATAGAGTTTTGACAAGTATAAGAGTGAAACAGAATGAGTAATGGTAGAAAGGAATATGAAGGTTAAAGAGACTGAATACATCTGCGTAAGCCATTGACAAGGATTTTGAGCCATGTCACCTATTGTCTCCAGCCATTGATTCTTAGAGTCCCGAGGGCGGGCCCCAACCCGGAAGTCTGCATCTCCCTACCTGACTCAGTTTAACTGTCAAGGATTTCATGGATTGATGAGGCCATGTTTTTGTTTGGCATGGCACCACTTACTCTTTTCCAACCTGCACCTATATCAATCAGCTAGTAATGCCCGTCGGGGTGGGGGGGGGCGATGGTTAGGCATGCGCAGACTTTTATAGACTTTTATCTACAGCTGCCTTTATTGCCGGCTCAATGCTGAAGATGATGAAATGGCAGGCCAGCCAGCTAGAAAGAATTAGCAACAAGAAACTCTGCATGGGAACAAACCAACCCTGAGCCATGAGAATACGCCAATGAAGAAGAGGTTGTTTAAATGACATCGCGCGTTAGTCATACCATCAGTCAAGTGGAATTCGAATGGGAAGTGACGAGTTGGTCGTCAGTCAGTGCGAATGTGACATAGAGGAGATGAGAGAATATGGACGATCGTGGAGAGCTAGCCAGATGAAGAGGGCTGCAGAAAATCGAAGAAAGTGGAAATGTGTTGTTGAAGCCCCCCTATGTACCATCCACTCAGAACCCAAGGGAATAATAATAATAATATAATGATTAGAGGCTTTCATAATAACCCCCTCCTTTCCCCCTCGCCTCCAACGTATCTCTTTAAAAAAATGTTTCTTTCTGTTGTTTTTTTCCGCTTATCTTTTAGAATCCTGTTGATTGTAAAAAAGCGAAATATGTTATAGCTACACTTGATCGACCATGTGCATTCGGTTGTAATACGCATCATTTAATGCATTGTTTTCAAATGGCTTATGCAACAGGTCGTACATTATTATTATCATCTACAATCGGTTATTCTGATCTCTATACAAAGTGGTGGATCGATAATTTTCTTCCATTATCTGATAAATGTACTGTGAATGATATACCATCGAAAATATATTACAGCTGTAAGTTCCTCGCTTTTATGTTGTCTCTGTCTCTGACTCTATCTGTCCTCCTCTATCAAGTGTTAATTGGTTTTCCCTTCCTTTTGAAATATGTTTATATTGATGGAAAGAAAAGTAGATTTGGTTACAGAATTTCATCATGAGCTGACTGACATTAGCTAGAGAACCATTGGAAAACCTGGGAGTACTGGACAGCTGTTTCGTCAGCCTAGTTTGGGACTCTTCATCAGTACGCACCCATCGGGATTCTAACCCAGGACCTTCAGGTTACAAGGCGAGCTCGTAGACCGTTGAGCCACTGGGACCCGATCCAATGGCTAGTCCATGAATTCTAACTTCTACCAATTCACGACATAGCGCGACCCCTAGCCAATGTCTTCGGCGAGTATTTGTCGTCACACCCAACCTGCTGCACCCTACTGGTCACGACTTCTCACTAGAACCCCAGGTAAATAGATTTATAACAATTATGGAGTTAGGTAGAGAAGATCGAAATTTGTGTGTAAGAGGTCAAATGAAAAGATGATGATATAATATGGTGACTAGAAATCGTATGGTCAAGAAAAATTATCTTTTATGAAAGTCAAACAGAAAAAAGCAAGGCGAGGGTACGGAGTAGTCGCTGCAAACATTAGTTAATGGAATTAGAAGACCAAGAGTTATTAATAGACGAGTCACCAGGGTAACTGGATTCCAGCGACAGATTCCTTTTGGACACATCCAGCAGGTTTCAGCCGTTTTATTGAGATAGCCTAGACTTGAGCTATTTTGTCTGTTAATTATTTTGAATGATGGCAGAACTTCTGCTCAGTGTCCAGTGTCTGACAGGTGTTTTCGGTGACTGAATTGCTTAAAGTGTTTGGCACCTTGAACCAGGAGTTCCTTGGTACATATGTTCAAAAAAAGTCTGAAATAGGCCTTTTTTTCTGTTCAGCCAATGTAAATTTCCTCTCACAGATACATGTCAATTGGTACACGCAGTTAGAGGTAACATAATAGGGGTACTAGTCGATCTTTGACTGTACCAACGAATAGGATGTTTGGAGCAGAGAGACTAGTTTTGCTGCAGGATACATCCTAAACAGGGCTGCGCTTAATTTTTTATTTATGATTCTCATAGTACCATTGCCCCTAAAGTTGAGTCTGATGAAAACTTGCTTCTTACTGACAGCAATTGCATCAAGTTTCTTACGTCCATTCTTGCCATATTTGTCGATTTAGCTCTGTGGATAACCATTTTCTTTCAATCAATTCTCAAGCAGTATTAGTCCACTCTCTAATTTGTCAGGTGAACATATTCTTAGTGCTCTGGAGAAAAGCGTTCGTTTATAATTGATTGGGCAGAAGCTGTTGAAGTTTGAGTAGACAAAGCTCTATGTATCTTCACGATATATTGATCTCTCGAGTGTCTCTCCAAGTTCATAGCCAGGAAGCGAAAATTATCAGCGTCTTCGTGTTCCATCGTGAAAGTGATACTCTTATGAAGATTGTTGAATAAGCCTAATAGAGGTGCAGTGCGACTCAAATCCCTGCTGTATGCAGTGAATGTGTCATCCATCTATGTTTTCATAGCAAGCCGTTGTTTCATCAATTGTATACTTGAGTTTTATCTGTTCTAGATTAACCATAAAAACAAACCAGCTAATACAGAGCCCAACAGACTCCCCATCGCCACTGCATCATCAACCTGGCGATACATTTTCTATTGTTAAACTGGAATTGTGTATCCTTGGTACATACATAACACAAGAAGCTGCTTTAAACTCCAGTTTTGACAGAGGAAGCGAGTCAGCATGTTGACGAAAGATGATGACTAACGTCTCAGTGCAGTGGGACCTCAAATGACCTCTTGCGCATCAAATTTTTATCTTCTCTTATCTAACTACATATTTGTTATTAACAATCTACTTTTGTTACCACCACCCTAATAACAACAAATTTGTCAATTAATTTCCTAAAGACTTCTCTATCTAAGAAGATACACATAAATATATACATATTTACACTTTAGCTACCTTGTCACACATCCTGATGTTTTACCTCAACATGACACACTCTTAAAAGAAGTCTGCTTGTTGATAGACAAAAGTATGTTAAGTATTTTACGCAGACTTATATTATTTATTAAAGATTATAGGTTGTTGTTGTTGTATGCA
This sequence comes from Trichobilharzia szidati, assembly GCA_944472155.2. Taxonomy (NCBI): domain Eukaryota; kingdom Metazoa; phylum Platyhelminthes; class Trematoda; order Strigeidida; family Schistosomatidae; genus Trichobilharzia; species Trichobilharzia szidati. The sequence goes on along the minus strand of OX235272.1, from coordinate 131,582,692 downwards.
GCAGCTGATGAGAGCCAATGAAATAAGATGGATCCATGTTATTATTCTGCACCAATGTCTCTGGTCAAATTTCTAAAAGCGAATCCCTGTATAAAAGTCCATGAAGTATTTTTGGTTGATGGTTTAATCTACCTATGCTATGAAGATAGGTGTACACTGCTTAGTTAAAGTTAAGGTTTAAAGTCAATGGCTATATAGACTGTTGTTGACTGTACTGAAAGTTCTCCTTAATAATAATGTAGATGTCTTCAATTTTTTGGTAATGAATTCCTTATTATTCTCCATTTGCAGTACATTAGACAACTTGAACTGGTCCACTGAACCTGTGCAAAAGGTTTCTACATTGAAAATCCAGTCACTGAATCGGTAACATGGTAGGGTAGTCATTATAATAAAGGTTTTTTGTATTTCCCAATGAATGAAAAACAAAACGATATTGTCACTTTTACTGACGTTTCGCTATTTAATGCGGCTGCTAATAAGTTTATCAAAGTAGTATTATTAAACCGGAATTTACAAAATCTCAGCATGTATGCAACAAAGAATTAAGGGGTGAGAAAATAGACTTAGATCAAGTTAAAAGGACATACTGAAAGTTAAAATACCAATGAAGATCACTGAACCAAATAACAAAGGTAATAGTACATCTGTTATGGTATCAAAATAAAGTCTGGGACCCCGGACTAACTAATGGTGATCAAGTTAGTAAACTTTATTTTGATACCATAACAGATGTACTATTACCTTTGTTATTTGGTTTAGTGATTCACTTACATTGCTATTTTAACTTTGAATATGTCCTTGTAACTTGACCTAAGTCTATTTTCCCACCCCTTAACTCTTTGTTATATATATGCTGAGATTTTGTAAATTCTGGTTTAATAATACTACTTTGATAAAGCTATTAGAGGCATTAAATAGCGAAACGTCAGTAAAAACGAAGATATCGTTTTGTTTTTCATTCATTGGGAAATACAAAAACCTTTATTATAACGAATATCATATGCCCAATGCCCAAATATTTTCAAACTGTTAAAAGTGAACTTGGTTTTGACATATATAATGGTAGGTTCGTGTTGTATAAGTTCACCTGCAGTTGCGGTAACACTTATTATATAAATGTAGAACCAATAGAATTGTTCCAAAATGGTTATTAAAACACATAGAAAATCCCAGTGCAATTAATCTGAATAGAAATCCATCGTCATCCATCGCAAAGCACTTATTAATGTCAGCTCACAAAGTCAATCAATATTATTGACTGTTCCACGATTGTTTCATCACATAACTCTCATTCAAAGTTGGTCATTGAAGGTGATAGATGGAAGCATTTTGGATTAATCGTCACATACAGCCTAAACTGTGTGTACAAAAAACAATAGAAAAAACCTTTAAAATTATCAATAGACAAAGAGCTCCATTCTCCTTAAGTTTGCCGAAGCAATTTCTGTCAAACGCTTCAAACCAGATTTATGTGTTCAGAAAGAAGCAGTTATTAGTCTTTCCTTGCCATGGTAGGTGGATGTCTTTATTCTCTACCCTGATTACGTAATCTTTGTGTTTAACCTCACCCCTGTTCTTTTATAATCTGTAATATTACTTGTCTCTTGTTTCTATGACGTGATTTGAACTCAGCACATCGTTACCGAACTTATTAGTTACTCATCATCTTACTCACCTCTCGTCTTTAATACGTAACTCCTTTACCATTGTATGCATGCACTTATTTTGACTTGAACTGCCTGTGTAAAAATTAAATAAGCACAATTTTCTGAGCACTTTTCACTAGTTGTGGAACTTTCTGTCAACTGACAACGTGTAAAATTTGCAAGTATGCTTAAAAACTTTTCTGTACGTAAACGTCACAATTTATTTAGACTGTAAGCAACTGATGAGAAGCCGACGAAATAAATGATGGTACTATATTATTCTGCATAAACCACTGTTGTTCTTGCTTTATTTAAAAACAATAGACTTCAATTAATGTCGCCTACCATGAACTGACTACTTGACCTATTTAAATATGATTGGTCATTATTAGTATGTACCTTTGTTTTATATATCTGAGTAATTGTCGTGCATTTTATTTTATTTTATTATTGTTAACCATGTTACTTGCAAAGCGGTTGTTGTACCTTTACAACCACTTTACAACTAACATGGTTAACAATAATAGAATAAATTAAAATGCACGACAATTACTCAGCTATATAAAACAAAGGTACATACTTATAATGACCAATCATATTTAGATTGGTCAAGTAGACCAGGGTAGGCGAAGATTGAAGTCTTGTTTTTTTGCACATAGTTTAGGCTGAATGTGATGATTAATCCAAAGTGCTTCCATCTACAACCTTCAATAACCAACTTTGAATCAGAGTTATGTGAAATAATTGTGAAGTAGTCATTAATATTGATTTTGTGAACTGACATTAATGAGTGCTTTGCGATGGATGACGATGGATTTCTATTCAGATTAATTGCTTTGGGATTTTCTATGTGTTTTAATAACCGTTGGGACAATTCTATTGGTTCTAATTATATAGTGTGTGTCACTGCAACTGCAGGTGAACTTGTAGATAGAGTTTGAAGTAGAGTCCACAGAATTTCGTCCTTTAATCGTAGGTACAGGGATCGAAAATGTTCGGCATGTGAGAAAAAGAGATGGGGCGTAGAATGTGCGTTAGATGGCTGACCGAAGTCTTTGAGCTGTCAAGTGCATAATCTGGTCGCCCTTGAATGGTAGGTTAATAAAGATAGCTTTCTTTGGTACAGTAGCTGTCTTTTCGAGATGTAGTCTTTCTTTACTGTGACAAGTGATAAAGTAAGTTTTCTGTATAACCATTAGCTAATGAAACTGCATGTATATGTCGAAGCTCATCCATCAATGTGTCGCTCATGCATATTTTTCGGGCTCTTGAGAACAACTAGGGAAACACTAGGGAACGTTTATACTGGATAGGAACAAAACTGGTGAAATGAAGATATTGTCCACTCCATGTCCGTTTACGAAAAATAGAACTCTTAATCGTTCCATCGTCTCTCCTGGTCATTGTAATATCCAGGAAACCGAGTTTGTTATTCTATTGGAGTTCGGAAGTCACTCGGATATTTGGATGAATATGATTAAATAGAGTAATAAAGTTTTCCATAGACTTACTATTTATACCCATTATGAGTATATCATCCACATAACGTTTATATAGCATAAATTCTGGAAGCATACCTTGCATTTGTCTCTCCAATTTTGACATCAATACATATATATATATATATATATATATAACAAAAATTTAAGGGGTGAGAAAATAGACTTAGGTTGACTGTCCATTGGATGACAGTCTAGGGGAGATGGCTACACCCTGACTCCAAACCTCCAACGACTGGCGTATGAAGCTCACTGGAGGTCACCGTCAGACGTATGGACAAAAGGCTTGTTGGATGTCCTGGATGTCTGGCCCCATTCAAAAAGGCGTATGAACCGAACTCCGGTCACCGGCTGCCAATGGATAGTGGACTCCCTACCCCACTCCTACTGCCTTGTAGGTCACACTTGGTTGTGTAAAGGCTAGAGCTGCACTGTCAAACAAAAGGCCGAGCGATTCTGGGGACATCACTCGTACCAAATTCCCATGAAACTTCATGAACTCTATGTTCATGAAGCCGGCTCATCCTCCCGTAGGAGATAGCCGAAGTAAAGTAAAAAAAGTAAAGTAAGTACTGGATAGCTGTTTCATCCTAGTTTGGGACTGATTGGTAGTAGACACCCACTGGGTCTCGAAATTAGGACCTTCTGGTTACAAGGCAAGTTCTTAGACCAGTTAGCCACTGGGTCCCGACTCAATAGCCCATGAATTGTAATTTCTACCACTTCGTGATTTTAGCGCGGACGCCAACCAATGTGATCGATTGGGACTCCATCCTCACTCCCAACTGGATTGACTCCACTGGTCACGACTTTTCACTAGAACTCTAGGAAACTATGTCCTGTAGCAAGTCACTAGTGAGCATTAGATTAACCTAATCTTCAAGAATCAGTTTGTTGGGATTCTATTAATTTCAGGTTAGAAGTTAGTTTACGACTCATTGGTAGTACGCATCCAAACTAGGATGAAACAGCTGTCCATTACTCCCTAGCTGGTTTTCAATGTTTCTCTAACTGATATCAATCCGTCGTCTAAGCTGAAACCAATAGAATCCTCAACAAACTAATTTTTGAATATATATATATATATCACCTCTAGAGACATTATCTACTCTTGTATGAATTTTTCATGCATGACAGATTTATAATTTCGAGAAGGAATCATACTGCAAAGGAGTGTAGGCTCACAACTACAGGAGGTGGTCGATCGCGAGCCTGAATAGCTCAGTGGTAACGTCTTTGACTGCAACACCGGGAAACTCACGGAATCCTTCGAAGTGAGGACAGGAGTAAGACAAGCTTGCTGCCTACAATCGCCAATGATTTTCCTGATTGCAGTAGATTAGATAATGCGACAAACAGCGGGCAATGAGGAAACAGGCATAAAATGGACTCACACAAAATACTTGGAGGATCTGGACTTCGCACATGATGACATATGTCTGATTTCTCACAAACTGGAAGATATGCAAGCGAAAAGCAACAAGTTGGCAGAAGAAGCATCCAGAGAAGATAAGACTTCAGGTGAACATAGAGAAAACAGAGGTGATGAAGATTCCTGGACAAGAACAACAACAACAGACAACAATCAGCATAAATGGAAGGAACCTGAAAGAAACGACCTCTTTTACCTACCAATCTGGGAAGCATCGTTTCAACTACAGGCGGAACTGACGAGGATATCAAAGCAAGAATCGGAAAAGCAAGACAAGCTTTCACTACTCTCAAGTCTGTGTGGAGGTCAACAGCACTCAGAATCAAAAATAACATCCTGATTTTCAACTCCAATGTCAAGTCAGTCAGTGCTACTATACGGATCAGAGACTTGGCCATCGCGTCAAAAAGAGCATCTCAAACAAGCTACAGACCTTCATTAACAGTTGTCTTCGCTCAATGCTACTCAAGATGAGATGGCCGGCCAGAAATGATCAGCAACAGTGAGGGATCTCTGGCAATGAGCGAACCAACCCAGCAGGAACCGATTGTGAAACAAATAGGCAGGAAGAAATGGAGATGGATTGGCTGGTCATACTCTGAGGAAACCATCAAGTGACATCACTAGACAAGCCATTGCACCAGTTGAATCTGGCCGAAAAGGAAGCGGCGAGTTGGTCGTCAGTGCAAGGGTGAGGGTGACTTGGAGGAGGTCATGTGAAGAGGAGATGAAAGCGTGTGGGCAGACTTGGAGCCAGGTGAAGACGACTCTAGCAGAGAACCGAACGCAATGGAGACGTGTGACTGAAGCCCTATGTTTCTCTAGGAATTAAAGGAAATAATAATAATAATAGACTATTCAGACAATGAGAACAAATCTGATGACTTATGAATCCTGAGTTCTGTCAATTTTCCTATTTATATCATCACTGAAACCATTAGTAGCCAACTTCACTCGTGATTATCTGTCCTAACATCCGACCTGATGATGGACCGTCACTGGTCGTCATTGTCTTATGTTGAATCCTTTTGTGAAATGTTGGATATATTCTATTCCAAATCGGAACGAAACAGCTGTCTTGTACTTGATATGTAGTCACGTGATGTCTACTTTGTTTGAACAGTCTGGTATATTTTACTATGTGTATATTGATCGTCATTCCATGATAACTCACAATATGTTTTGTCTGTCCATTAACTAAATAAACAATTTTCTATAGTTTGGTTTGTAAGGGTTAGTTTTGTTTTTACGAGTTGATCACGGAACCATTGAACCCCAGTGGGTGCGTACTGCCGATGATTCCCAAACTAGGATGAAACAGCCGGCTGTCCAGCACTCCCTGTGGCTGGTTTTCAATGGTTCTCTAGCTGATATCAATCCGTGATGAACTCGTATAAATATATAATGTATGACCTTTGTCACATGACATTACAACCAATCAGAATCCAGTAGTGGTAAGAAAAACTACTCATCCATCTTATTGGTTGATGTGTGTTAGTTATTTTCATATATACTCTTGTATTGTACAGTTAATTCACACTTTCGTACACTTTTCCTACTTTGGTACTTTTCCCCTCACACTCTTGTGTGACAGCTAATTTTCGTTGTTGAAACATACACGTATCCATTCGTGAACGTGGTGGTCTTCTGATTTTCCTTTTCGCGTCAGGACAAATCAACTACTCAGCGATACCAATCTGTACGTTATCGCCCGTACGTCATATCTCATTAGCGCATATTTACACTCGGTCACACCCTAATAATATTGGCAACGATATCATAACATATTGGCAACGAGTTCATAACAGTACTCCCTAGTTTTTTAATACTTGTCTCATGGATATAAGCATAAAACTTGCTTTGATAAATCACACAGTGGTGTTATACAGTAATATTAACTGATGACTACGTTTCGAGCACAAATTATTACTGCTCATAATCTCATATCAAGTCACTTACTCACACAACGTTTTACTTCATTTATATACATTAGTGAAAATTCGGTTGGTTTTCGACATAGAACTTTGCACATATGTGCGGCAGTACAAGTCGCCACACTCCATGTAGCACACAAAGCAAGAGAAGAAAGTAGCAGAAATGCATATTAGAGACAGTAAACAGAGGTGTGAGACAAAGGAATAGTAATAACGAAGAACAAAACAGTTTCATTGAAAATTATAAGTCACAAGGAGTGGATGCATCTTCGCCACTGAGAACGATTTTGAGCCGTATGACCAATTGTTTCCAACCATTGGTTTTTACCGTCCCGAGGACCCCAACTAGTCAGGAAGTCTACACCTTCCTAGGTGGCTAGCTTAAACTAACTGTTGTAGATTTCATTGACTGGTGACATGTTTTGGTTTGACCGCCAGCTAGCTCTTTTCCAGCCTAACCCTATGTCAGCTAACATTGCCCGTCGAGGAAGGCGATGACTAGGCATACGTAACACATGTCCTAACCATCTCAGTCGATGTAATTTCACAGTCTCGTCTATTGATTTCCCCACCTTACCTAGCACTCGACGCCTAACCTCAATATTGCTCACCTTATTATCACCACTTCACACGGGAGATAGAAAGCAGGCACCTATGATCGAAGACAGCTAATCTTTTCATGTCTTCCGCTTTCAATGGCCACGTCTCACAGTTAGTGAAAATTGATGATTAGACACTTGAATAAAAATCAATATACGGTAAAGTACATTCAGAAATAGTATTAATATTATCAGTAAAATACAATAGGATGGGAAATAAGACGAGTGTTTTTATAGTCAAAATGAGTAACTTGTTAGAATGTTATAATGTATGTGAATTGAATACACATTTTAACGTTATTTATTTTCCTTTGATTTGACTCGTGGGAATAAGATCTTCCATATCTGTGGTATTTGCGTTGGATGTAGACTCGATGAACCAGGCAGGATTCAGTAATCAACCTCTCTCTCCATCTACCTATATTACTTTTTAGAATTTTGACTGTCTCCCACCCACCCTATTGTGTGTGGTTGTGTGTTAATGCATGCAGTACGATTGTCTAATTGATGTTGAGGCTTATGATGTTACTCGAATCTCATACTATTATTATTATTATTGTTCCCTTGGGTTCCTAGTGGAACATAGGGCTTCAACTACACGTCTCCACTTGTTTCTTTCTTCTGCTGTACTTTTCACCTGCATCCATGTTTGTCCATACTGTTTCAACTCTTCTTCACACGATCTCCTCCATGTCACTCTTGGACGTCCCACTCGCCACTTCCCTTTCGGGTTCCACTCGAGCGATGGCCTGACGCGCGATGTCACCCAACGGCCTCCTCAGCCAGTGAGTGTCCAATCCATCTCCACTTTCTCCTGCATATTTGTTTGGCGATTGGTTCTTGTTTTGTTTGTTCCCATAGTTTCTTGTTGGTGATTCTTTCCGGCCATCTGATCTTGAGTGTAGAACGAAGACAGCTGTTGATAAAGGTCTGCAACAGGCTGTTGGAAATATTCTTTGTGACCCGCCCAATCGCTGCTGATCCGTATAGAAGAACTGACTTGACGTTTGTATTGAAAATCGGAATTTTGTTGTTGATGCAGGCTGAGTGACGAAGATTTCCAGATTGGTTTCAGGTTGATGAATGTGTTTCTCGCCTTCCCGATTCTCGATTTGACATCCTCGCCCGTTCCACCTGCCTGTAGTTGAGACAATGCTCTCATACTATAGTTATCCTAATTGTTTCGTTTATTGTGATGAAGATAGTGGTCTACTCAAATCATTGAGCTACCCGAATGCTTTTGTCTATCAAAATGCTTCATTTTTACTCCATTACAAATTGTTCTAATCTCTCTCTTGTAATCACGACAATGAATCGCAATCTATGCTCGCACACGATTTCAACACAACTTTCTATCTATCTGTCTATCTATCGGTAGGAGTTTTCGAAGGAAATTGTAATAATAATAATAATCTACTTTATTCGAAAACAGACAGTACTTATAATACAGAATGGAATTCTCAGCATTTGTCACAATATTGCATCTGATTTACTTAAAATATAAATAAAATTTAAAATTAAAACAACATTTAACCAGAGGAATTTGAAGTACATTATTTGAAGTACGAAATTAGAATATTCAATGTGATAATGCTAATAACAGTGGGTTTGTTTCAAACAGTATCGTCGACTCAGTTTGGAAATTTTAGCATGTCATAGATTACTGGACCTAATGTTCTGTTGATGTAGTATGGTGAGGGGAAATAAAAAATTAACAGTTATAACACAGCTTAAATCATGTTCACACTTATGAAAAAAATAAACAAATAAAAAAAAATTGAGAGGATTATAAATATAAGAAGTACAATAACAATAAAGGTTGATGTTGTAAGGGTGGAGGAAATGGTTTATTTAGTAGTGCAAAGAAGGTTAGTTAGTTCATGCCTAACACTATTTTCATCACATAAAGTACGTGCCAAATATGGTATAGTGGAATTTTTATACTTAGACGTACGTGCATAAAGTCTTCTGAAAAGACTTCTTGTTTTACCTGAGGAGACACAAGGTTGGAGCTGCGGGTAGAGTGGGTGCTCAGAGTCTGACAAAATTCCTTTAGCGAATTTGTTGCATGACATCAAGTGCCTATCAGTGACAATGTCAACGATATGGCCCAATTGGATACCACTCGTCCTACTGACAGTCCTCAGACTTCTACGAAGTATGACATAGTCCTTTTTAAGCAATCCAGGAAAGAATAAGGGTGAACAGTAAAGAAGAATAGGTGAAATACACGAGTTGATAGACTGTAAGAGGGGTGGTTGAGTTATGCCTGAATGCCTTAACTTCTTGATGTAAAAAGTCAAACGAAATATTCTTTTAGAAATCGCTAAGACATGAGAGGACAAGGATAGGTCAGAAGAGAGAATTAAACCAAGATACTTAACTTCAGACTTGGTTTCTATATCAGTATCATCGATTTTGCAAGGGCCATAGGAACCAACGGCTTCATTTAACTTTCGTTTACATCGGAAACTGAAATTAACAGTCTGACATTTGGAAGGATTTAGTTTAAGGCCATTAGACGAAGACCATTTGCTAATTTCTGATAGAAAGTTGTTAATCTTAATACAGTCAAACTGAGAGTTAACAGACATTGAAATAGTTAGATCATCGGCATACTTAACAAAGTTCATTTCATCGGAGTGAGGCAAGTCATGCAAGAAGAAAGAAAACAGAAAAGGAGAAAGGACAGCACCTTGAGGGACACCAGCCTCAGTAAGCAATATTGTTGAGTAGCACACTTCAGATGGAACAATATTGCTTCAGGTGATGTAATATCGATTATTGGATTAATTTGAAGATTTTATACAAGAGGAGAGGGTGGGGGTGGGTGGGGGAACGCGAAAAATACTTTGCACTGGAACTCGCTGAAAATCCTGTATTATGTATAAACGCATTTTTATCCAGGATAAAGCTGCTATTATGTGTTTATTTATATCAATTTCTTTCAATATTGATTATTTTCTCAAGAGTATAGTAATGCATTCATCCTCATTTTCATTGATTTTTCTATTAGCTATTGATCAGAAAGTATTGGATACACAACAAGCTGTCGGTTGTCCATATATAGTGGATATCAGTTCTTCATTCCCATGGATTCCACCAGCTGTACCAAATCATATCAGTGAAGAATTATCCCAGTTACACGGTGCACCATTTATATGGTTTGCTGGTCAACTGGCTAGTTATTTAATGCGTCCAAAATTTGATATAAGCAATGAAATGAAAATATTTAACAATCGTTCTGAATCACCTGTTGTTGGCATACATGTTCGTCGGACTGATAAGGTGAGCGACAGAATTCGACAACTTTTTTAACAGTTAATTTACAAACTACTTAACTGCTCTGTTTAAGTAGTTTAAGTGTTGATAGGTTCCGAAGCTATGATTGATTGATTATATAACTCTTTATTTCTATTAGATTATGTTCTCCAATGGAAGTCATCGAAAGGAGGATAGTCAATAAATTGTTATTATTGTGATTACTATTCATTACTTGTATACCGAATGGAGAGGCGTGACATCCGACTATCAACCAAGGGACGTGTGTACTGCTCAGCAGTTCGCTCCGTCCTTCTCTATGGCTCTGAAACATGGCCAATACGAGTTGAAGACATGAAAAGGTTGTCTGTTTTTGATCATAGATGTCTACGATCTCTTTCTCACGTTAGGTGGTATAATAAGTTAAGCAATGTTGACGTTAGGCGTAGAGTGTTGGGCAAAGAGGGGAAAATCAATCGATGAGGCTATAAAGTTACATAGATTGAGATGGCTAGGTCACGTGCTGCGCATGCCTAACCATCGCCTCCCCCGACGGACGGGCATTACTAGCTGATATAGGTGCAGGTTGGAAAAGAGTAAGTGTTGGCCAAACAAAAACATGGCCTCGTCAATCCATGAAATGCTTGACAGTTAAACTGAGTCAGGTAGGGAGAGAGATGCAGACTTCCGGGTTGGGGCCCGCCCTCGGGACTCTAAGAATCAATGGCTGGAGACAATAGGTGACATGGCTCAAAATCGTTGTCAATGGCTTACGCAGATGTATTCAGTCTCTGTAATCTTTCATATTCCTTTCTACCATTACTCATTCTGTTTCACTCTTATACTTGTCAAAACTCTATTGATTCTCTTCACTCATCTTCTTGTCTACCTTTGTGTGGTATTTGGAACGTGGCAACTCGAACTGCTGCACTTCGGTGCCAAGTTCTATGTTGAATCCAGACAGAGTGGAAAATATGGCTTCATGACCAAATGTCCGTCTGACATTCTCTTCTCTGTCGTCCTCTTTAGCTGGATCCGCAATTTCGCATAAGCTCTCATCTCCTCTTCATACGATCTTCTTGGTGTCACTGCCTCAACGACGCCAATCTTGTCGTTTTCTAATAGTGTTCCACTCTAAGGTCTACGGTGTGAGATGTCACTCAACAGTAGTATCTTCAGCTTGTGTCCAATTCATCATTCATTTTCTTCGTCAGCAGCATATAGGCGGATTGACTATAACTTGATGTTGGTGGTGAAGATCCCGATCTTGTTTCTTATGCTGAGTGCAACAGATTTCTACGCTGATTTCAGATTAATGAGGGTCTGTTTTTGATTGAACACTAGTCAGTAACTAGTGTAATGCGTGTAGTCCTATCTTCGGTGCAGACTGAATTCTATCAGTCATGTTTGCAATGTGGCCACCATGCTAGGTGGCTCGCCAAGGGACATCAGTTCCTTCAAGTTTGCAGATACGCCTTGCTGATAAGTACCAACTAGCACGAAACTTAGGTCAAGCAGGGCTTCCTGTGGCCGATTGCCTCCAAGCATCTAATACCAATAATGAGGGTCTGTTTTGCTTTTCTCAATCTCTCAGTTTTGACTTTGACATATTCATCCGTGTACCACCGCCGCCACACAGCTGAAACGATACTGCGTGGATAAGTGAAAAAAACTGACTTGCCTCAAACTTGGTGATTATTTTTGTTGGTTGGGAAGTTTTTTTTGTTAATTACCTCTGTGAAATTCCTATCACTTTCCACTGGATCCATGACTGCCGGCATGCTTTGATTTCCTCATCACATGATCTTCTTCATGTCATCTGGCACAGAGCTTTTGACTTGAAATTTGATCCAATAGGCTATAGAGCAGTGTCAGAAGCTACGTCCCCATGGTTTCCCATAACATGTTCACATACCAGTTAATCCTTTGAGATTATGGAGCCTAGGTGGTAAACCATAGGTTTGGAATCAGGATGTTTTTAGCCCTTCTAGGTAGACGTTTATGTCCGCCAGTTTGGTCAGATGTTCTTATTGTCCCTTTTACTTTTGTGAGTAATATACCGTCAGTATGAAGGAAAAGAATGGGACCTATCTGACAGAGGCTATGAACCTGTGGCCACATGAAAGCATTTCGAAAGAAAGACTCACCTCGTCTCCACCCTCGAGGCGGTGACAAGCATTTGTGCGTCGGTAGCACAGCGGTTATGACTCTCGCCGATCATGCACATGGTCCGGGGTTCAATCCCCTGCCGACGCACACCTGATATCTATGGTCGGCCTGCAAAATTTGGGCTACCGATATCATATGCTGAAAATTCCATACTTGTACCAAAAATACTGTGTGGTTTCAAGCTATAATCAAGAAAAAAGTCTATCCACCCATAGCCGTACCGGGTCGTTTATGGGGGGGGGGGGAGAGAATGTCAAGTAGTGACAAGGGTAAGTCATTTAGAAGATTTAAAACTCGCATCAAGTGGGCTGGTTTGTACATGATTTATATATTTGGACAGTATTCACTGAAATAGGTTAATGCTAGAGAAGAGTATGGTGTCAAAAAACTGGCATATAGAAGTAATTCTCACAGTCTTCGTTTAATATTCTAGTCCGTATAGGGATGTATATAGCTTGTTTGCTTACGATCACTAATTTAAAGCAAGATTCTCTCTCTTGATCTATTCGGTTCACAGTTTCTCTCATGCATGAGCACCTAAATTATAATGGCTGTCAGAACTTGAAGAAAAATGAACAAATTGTCATCCAAACATCTGAACAACTCCATATACTTCCTAATTAAAATCGCTTACTGTAAGCGCAATATCGCTTGAAATTAAGTCACGCATAGATAAAGGCTATCCCGGTCCAGAACAAACAAGAAGCCGGTCACTGTTTCTACGATACTATTAATAAACAAATCAATAATTATATATACAACAAACCTTAACGGTTTCAAGAGTACAAAACACAACGCTTAACAGAAAGCAAGGTACCGCTATCAGAGCGGAATAACGTTAAAGCCGAAAGTGCGAACTAGCCGGAATCAGACACAACCGTTCAGGTAGGCAGTCAGTAGAAGAATGAACCCAAGTAAGGCAGGGCATAGAACAGAGAGCGGTTAAGAGATAGACAGAGCATGGGCACAAAGATAGAATTTAATTGGCTACTTAACCAGGTAGGCTGATACAGATGAAGATCAATAAATAAGATAAACTCGACAGAATAGTACAAAGTAAGACATGGGTCAGCAAAAATGACAGTTCACAAAATACTCTGATTGGGTCATGAGTTCAACTGTCTGACTAAACGGATCGATGTAAAAAACCCACACAAACAGTTCATTAAACAAGGGGGGATAAACACGTTAGGTATGGATAATTGGGTTGCAACAATGCTAGGCTGATCCGGGACAGGTTGACTTGATTCAAGGATGGGAATTGAATTGATCTTACACTTACATTATCTTCTATGTATTAGATACACAGAAATATCTTTATGTTAGTTTGGTTGACAGTAACTAACACTGAAGTCTAGAATGTGTATGTCATCCTATTTGTGGACTGTTAACTGGTTGTACTCACTACCCAGTAAGCGTGGTGATTATTTCCCCACTGGTACTCGAAACTAGCATCCATCATTCCAAACAGTCTTAACCACTAAGCGACATCAGTTAAAGTACCACTAGGAGGGAGGCTAGGGAGTAGTGGACGTCTGTTTTGTCCTAGTTTGGGGATCTCCAGCAGTACGTACCCACTGGGGTGAGAACCCAGGGACCTCCTGGTTTCAGCTAGCTACTAGGATCTGATCAAATATCTCATGAATTCCAACTTGTACCAATTCGCGATGTATATTATTTAAATGCATATATATCTTTTCTGTTATGTTTTCTTCATACCATAGATCAATACAGAAGCATCATTTCACAGTTTAGAACAATACATGAAAGAAGTTGAACGTTATTTTCAATTTATAGACGCCAGACGTCAAATGATGTCTAGAACTGAAGTAAGTAGTTTTTTATCTTTAACATTTTCCTTATCGTCAAAGTGTCAAAGAATTTAATTTGTTTATATATTTCACTTATTTTGCCTGACAATAGTCTGTAATCTTAATCGTATCCACCCACACTAAGTCTGCTGTTATTAGTTGTTGAGTTCGTTTTTGTTCTTGTTCTTTTCTCATGACCAAGATTTGGGACGTAAACATTGACGTGAATTGCTGTCTACCAATTTTGGCTAGCAGACAGCTCTCACCACAATGCCACCACCAAACACGGGAGATAGAACGCAGACACCTATGATCAAAGACAGCTGGTCTTTTCGTACCTACCACTTTCAATGGCCATGCCCCACAGGCAGCCATGAGTGAGGACGGAACGAGTTGCTGAGCAGTACACACGCCCTTTGGTCGATAGCCAGCCGAATATCACGTCTACTAAACCAGAGATGGTGTAAGTTAGCATATGCTAAACGATCCTTATGTATCCGTGCTGAGTTTTCGTCAGTAATCAACCCGTTGAGGCTGATGGAACTTCCCAAATAAGTGAAGTGGTCAACACGCTCTACCACTGCACACTCCCTAACTCTAAGCTAGGAGTCAACGTAATCCAGTCCTGTAGCAATCATCATATTACTTTTGACAGGAGCGTGTGATTCGTATGCCAAATATTCAAAGATTGCTGGCTTTCAAGGTGTTCATAAGACTCTGCATTCTGTCAACTTCTTCACCTAGGAGGCAAGACTGCATCATCCGTAAATACTAAGTTAACGATATTATTCCCTGGTAACAAGTCGATCCTTGAGTTGCTGAATTGGGATAGTTTTTTTTTCCAAGCTGTATGTTCATAAAGTTCTCACTGACTTCAAAGATAAATTTCACTTACAAATGAATGAAGTATTGAAAACTCGAGAACACTGAAGTACTGTATTTGTCCTTGTGTTTGAGGCTGTTCAACGCTATCCACCTATACAATCCATCAGTATTCGAACTCAGAAGTTAAAAATTACGAAATGAGCATTTTATGCAGTCGCATTCTTCGTTTAGTTCTTTCGTCTTATCGTTATGTGTCTTTTTCTGTGTTTACTTTACTTACTTGACCAACACTATATATCACCTGAAGTCCTAAATTTATATTATTCACCTACTTGTCTATTTCACTGCTATCATCATTATCATTACCATTCATTAGTGTCTGTCGGGACCTTTATCGACAGCTGTCTTCGTTCTATACTGAAGATCAGATGGCCGGAAAGAATCACCAACAAGAAACTATGGGAACAAACAAAATAAGAACCAATCGTCCAACAAATATGCAGGAGAAAGTGGAGATGGATTGGACACTCACTGGCTTAGGAGGCCACTGGGTGATATCGCGCGTCAAGCCCTCGAGTGGAATTAGAAAGGGAAGCGGCGAGTGGGACGTCCAAGGGTGACATGGAGGAGATTGTGTGAAGAGGAGTTGAAACAGTATGGATTAACATGGATGTAGGTGAAAAGTACAACAGAAGACAGAAGCAGGTGGAGACGTGTAGTTGAAGCCCTATGTTCCACTAGGAATCCAAGGGAACAATAATAATAATAATAATAAAAGTGTCTGTCGGAGTGAAACATGACACCTCTGAAGTGTCTCCATTCCACTCAGTTTTCTCTGTCCTATCCACTGTCAACCGGATTCACCACTGCCTGCAAAGTTTTATTTCTATTTCACAGTATTTTCTTCATGTTCCTCAACGGATACTCAACCTATCTGAGTTTCACTGAATGATATATTTGTCTGATGTCGCCACCGCGTATGACCAGCCAGTCTTCTGATCTTCAGTATCGAGTACACAAGGCATTATGTTGATGAAATTTGTCTACAGTAGGCTGTTTCAAATACTTTAGACACATAGAAGCACACACATTATAGCGAGAAAAGCGAAGAGAGAGGTGATCAACGTATGACATGACGTGGCATCGTCGGATGACGGATATTTGGTTGGTGCGTTACAACTCCCTGGTTGGAGTCCGAGAGACAGTGGGCTTGAAACGTTATCGAATATGACTAAGAATTGTAATCATCAATGGCGAACCTCTTGGTGCAATTTTATTCTTTCTTCCCTTTCCAGCCAAGTGAGGGCTTACAGCGAGTTGTCATACGAAGTGGTGACGACTAGTGGCGTCCGTCAAGGATGCCCATTATCCCCATTTCTATTCAACCTCATCATAGACGTACTAATGGACTTAACTCTAACACGCTTCAGCGACTCAGGGATCGACTTGCTACCAGGGAATAATCTCGTTGACTTAGAATATGCAGACGATGTCGTCCTTCTAGGTGAGGACGCTGACAAAATAGAGCAGAGTCTTCTGAACACCTTGAGCTGCAATCTACGAATGTTTGGCATGCGATTCGCCCTGTAAAATGTAAGATGATGCTGCAGGATTGGACTTCACCGACCTCTAGATTAGAAACAGGAAGTCAAGTGGTAGAGCACGTTGACCGCTTCACGTATTTGGGAAGTACCATCAGCCCCAACGGGTTGGTCTCTGACGAAATCTCAGCACGAATACAGAGGGTTAGGTTCGCATATGCCAGTTTACGCCGTCTCTGGCGTAGACGTGATATCCGGCTGGCTGTCGACCAAACGGCGTGTGTACTGCTCATCAGTCCGCTCCGTTCTCTTTTATGGCTGTGAGCGAGACCTGGCCATTGAGAGCAGAAGACATGAAAAGATTAGCTGTCTTCGATCATAGGTGTCTGCGTTCTACCTCCCGTGTGAAGTGGTGGTATAATAAGGTGAGCAATATTGATGTTAGGCGTCGAGTGCTAGGTAGGTGGGAGGGGAAACCAATCGACGAGACTGTGAAATTACATCGACTGAGATGGTTAGGACATGTGTTACGTATGCCTAGTCATCGCCTTCTTCGACAATGGGTAATGTTAGCTGATAAAGGGTCAGGCTGGAGAAGAGCTAGCGGCGGTCAAACGAAAACATGTCACCAGTCAATGAAATTTAGAACAGTTAGTTTCAGCCACGTAGGAAGGTGTAGACTTCTTGGCTGGTTGGGGTCTTCGGGACGGTAAAAACCAATGGTTGGAAACAATCGATGATATGGCTCAAAATCGTTCTCAATGGCTGTCGCAGATGCATCCACTTTTTGTGACTTATGATTTCCAATGAAACTGTTTTGTTCTTCGTTATTACTATTCCTTTGTCTCACACCTCTGTTTACTGTCTATATTATGCATTTCTCCTACTTTCTTCTGTTGCTTTGTGTGCTACAAGGAGGGAGTGTGTCGACTTGAACTGCCGCACATATGTGTAAAGTTCTATGTCGAAAACCGACCGACCGACCATCAGTTAATATTACTGTACAACACTGTGTGATTTATCAAAACAAGTTTTATGCTTATATCCATGAGACAAGTATTAAAAAACTAGGGAGTACTGTTATGAACTCGTCATATGTTGTTTTCTTCTTATTATTATTGTGTGGCGCATCTTCTTGGTGCCATATTGCACCAAACTTTTTGTGTTGAACTAAATAATAGTAATAATAACATGATAGAGCTATTGAAGGTATTCTTATCAGTAGAAATTCATAATAATTAGACTAATTATATATGTAATAGATAAGGGTGGAATTCGCATTATTGTGTTGTTGTTGTTGTTGGTGGTGGTGGTGGTCACTCAATGGTATATCTGAATATTTTTATGCCTTGAATCTTGATGTGCGTCTATGGGGGAACAGCGATGGAATGCTTGCCAACCACGCCCCATGTGGTCCGGGGTTCGATCCTCGGCAGACACCGCATTCCTTCGCTTCGCTAATCCAGTATTTTACCGGTAAAGAGGGGAAGGTTGGGTATGAGGCCAGCAACACCATCCCATAAAAATAAATACGACTGCTACTGAAACTTGAGGTGTCGCTTGAAGCCTCCTATGTATGTTCCACTGGGAACATGAAGGAATAAAATATTGAAAAAAAATTGAATCCTGATACTCTGTGAATTTGTCTTCTTTTAAGCTACATTCATCATTTTGTTAAGTTAACATTAACTTACCGAATAAAAAGTTTACGATAAATTTTTTCTCTAATGAATAATAGTTCAGTGATAACCTGGTTGTGTGTGTGTGTGTCGTAAACCCCCGCCGCCCCTCAGCTTGCAGAGAGCGAGACTAACTAACTAACTAAAGGTTTGGAGGGTGTTTTTTGAAATCTTTTAATAAGTTAGATATTCATTTCATCCTCGAACATCACCAATTTATTTCACGTGTCAGACCTTCTATTATGGTTCAGAGACTTGATACATCACCAAGAGAGGAATCTCCAACAAGCTACTGAAGACTTTTGTTAACAGCTCCCCCCCCACTTTCGCTCCATACTGATGAAGATAAGATCAGATGGCCATAAAAGATTAATTATTATTGTTTCCTTTAATTCCTAGAGGAACATAGGGCTTCAGGCAACCACGTCTCCATTGCGTTCGGTTCTCTGCTAGAGTCTTCACCTGGCTCCAAGTCTGCCCACACGTTTTCATCTCCTCTTCACATCACTTTCTCCTGCCTGTCACCCTTGCACTGACGACCTACTCGCCGCTTCCCATCCGGTAGGGTTCCACTCGAGCAATGGCTTGTCTAGTGATGTCACTTGATGACTTGTTTCCTCAGAATATGGCCAGCCAATCCATCTCCATTTATTCCTGCATATTTGTTTCACAATCGATTCCTGCTGGGTTGGTTCGCTCATTGCCAGAGATCCCTCCCTGTAGCTGATCTTTTCTGGCCGGTCATCTGATCTTGAGTGGTATTGAGCGAAGACAACTGTTAATGAAGGTGTGTAGTTTGTTTGAGATGCTCTTTATGACGCGCAGTGCAAATCTCTGATCCGTATAGCAAGTAGCACTGACTGACTTCACATTGGAGTTGAAAATCCGGACCTTATTTTTGATACTGAGTGCTGTTGACCTCCTCCACACAGGCTTGAGAGTAGTGAAAGATTAATATCAAGAAACTCTAAGTGGAAATGAATCAACCAAGAACTTGTTGCCACCCACCAAAATATACAAGAGGAAATAGAGACGAATCGGATACACACTGAGGAAATCGTGGGGTAACATTACACTGAAGGTCCTCAAGTGAACATTGGCTTCAGCATCTGAGAGCAACATAGAGGAGATTGTGGGATGAAGAGCTGAAAGCCTATGGGCAATTGTGAAGGCAGCAAAACAGGACTGCAGACAACAGGATGAAATGGGTATGTTCCACTCGGAACCCAAGGGAATATTCTGACCGTCAATAATTGATGTTCTGTTTCTTTTTGAAGAAAAATCATTTGTCATTTTTTTTCGCTACAGGATTTCATCATGAGCTGACATCGGTTATAGAACCAGTGGGAAACCAGCTGGGAGTACTGGATATTGGATGTTTCGTCAGCCTAGTTTGGGACTCGTCATCGGTTTTGCATCCACATGGTTTCGAACTCTGGACCTTCTGGCTATAAGGCGAGCTCATAGACAATTAAGCCACTGGGACCAAAGACATTCGCTAGTGGTTGTATTATATAAGTATAAAACTTAGGCACTGTGGTGTAGAGTATAACTCCATTATGGATAAGATTTTATTTTGATAAATCACACAGTGTTGTTATGCAGTAATACAGTTAATATTACTGTATAACTCTGTGTGATTTATCGAAAAAATAAAATCTTATCTATAATGGGGTTGTGTTATATCGTGAATTGGCAGAAGTTGGAATTCATTGGCTGACCATTTAATCGGATCCCAGTGGCTTAATGGTCTACAAGCTCGTTCAAACCCTGGCAGTGGCTGCGTAATACTGAAGAGTCAGTCCCAAACTAGACTGACGGAACAGCTAGTTGTCTGACAGCACTCCCAGCTGGTTTTCCAATGGTCGGTCGGTCGGTCGGTTTTCGACATAGAACTTTGCACATATGTGCGGCACTTCAAGTCGCCACACTCCATGTAGCAAGAGAAGAAAGTAGAAGAAATGCATAATATAGACAGTAAACAGAGGTGTGAGACAAAGGAATAGTAATAACGAAGAACAAAACAGTTTCATTGGAAATCATAAGTCACAAGGAGTGGATTCATCTGCGCCAGCTATTGAGAACGATCACTTTGAGCCATGTCACCAATTGTTTCTAACCATTGGTTTTTACCGTCCCGAGGACCCCAAATGGTCAGGAAGTCTACACCTTCCTACGTGGCTTAGACTAACTGTTGTAGATTTCATTGATTGGTGCCATGTTTTGGTTTGACCACCATGTGCTAGCTCTTTTCCAGCCTGACCAATCCCGATGTCAGCTAACATTGCCTGTTGTCGAGGAAGGCGATGACTGGGCATACGTAACACATGTCCTTACCATCTCAGTCGATGTAATTTCACAGTCTCGTCGATTGGTTTCCCCTCCCACCTACCTAGCACTCGACGCCTAACATCAATATTGCTCACCTTATTATACCACCACTTCACACGGGAGGTAGAACGCAGACACCTATGATCGAAGACAGCTAATCTTTTCATGTCTTCTGCTCTCAATGGCCACGTCTCACCACCATAGAGAAGGACGGAGCGAACTGCTTAGCATTACACACGTCCCTTGGTTGATTGATAGCCGGATGTCACGCCTACGCCAGAGACGGTTTTAGTTAGCGAAAGCAGCCCGAGCTTTCTGGATCCGTGCTGTGATTTCGTCACCAATCAATCCGTTGATGCTGATACGACTTCCCAAATAGGTGAAGTGGTCAACATGTTCTATCACTTCACTCCCTATCACTAAGCTAGGAGTTGACGTAGTCCAGTCCTGTAGCAGCATCTTACATTTCACAGGGGCGAATCGCATGTCAAACATACGAAGATTGTTGCTCAAGGTGTTCAGTAGACTCTGCATTTTGTCAGAGTCCTCGCCTAGAAGGACTATATCGTCTGCATATTCTAAGTCAACGAGACTATTCACTGGTAGGAGGTCAATCCCTGAGTCGCTGAAGTGTGTCAGGGTTAAGTCCATTAGCACATACATCTATGATGAAGTTGAATAGGAATGGGGATAATGGTACTCTAACCAACCGATATCAGCTCATAATAATAAAATCGTGTAATCAATCAATCAATTCCCCTACAAATTTATACTTGAATATTTTTTTTTACTTCTTTTTCTTATAGGAATGGATAGACGATATCAAGTCACCATTTCACCAACGGGTTTATCGTCAATTGAAACCGGTTGAACGACGTGTTTACATTGCTACAGATGATCCGAGTGTTTTTGATGAAGCGAAATTAAAATATAAAAATTATACATTTTATGGTGATCGTAGACGTGCGAATTCAGCTGCTGTGTTTAAACGACATACTGATGATTCTGTTATGGGTGTTGTAATGGATATTTTAATCTTATCCAAAACTGATTATATTGTGTGTACATTTTCTTCACAGGTAAGATTGTTTCTTTTTTTTAAAAAAAATAATTTTAATACTCTATATTTTGAAGCTTTCATCGTCCCCCTTCAGTTCCGGTTTCAGTATAAAATGAACTAATTTGAATTCCATATTAGTTTGTTTATTAGGTATATCACACAGTGAAACAGTATTATTTACTGGATGACGTTTCGAACAAACTACGGCTGATGAAGTACGGGCACAATGTGCACTAACATTGTTCGAAACGTCATCCAGTAAATAATACTGTTTCACTTTGTGATATACCTAATAAACAAACTAATATGGAATTACTTACTACCACAGTGCCCAAGTTTTACACATATATTAATTTGAATTCCCCCTTCATGATTGATGATAAAATTGTGTTGTCTCCTGGCAACCATTTTCGTGACTGGTACATCTGATTTACATCTCTGTCACAATGGCGGAACTGACGAGGATATCAAAGCAAGAATCCGAAAAGCAAGACAAGCTTTCACTACTCTCAAGTCTGTGTGGAGGTCAACAGCACTCATCACTAAAAATAAGATCCGGATTTTCAACTCCAATATGAAGTCAGTGCTACTTGCTATACGGATCAGAGACTTGGCCAGCGCGTCATAAAGAGCATCTCAAACAAACTACAGACCTTAATTAACAGTTGTCTTCGCTCAATACCACTCAAGATCAGATGACCGGCCAGAAAAGATCAGCTACAGGGAGGGATCTCTGGCAATGAGCGAACCAACCCAGCAGGAATCGATTGTGAAACAAATATGCAGGAATAAATGGAGATGGATTGGCTGGCCATATTCTGAGGAAACAAGTCATCAAGTGACATCACTAGACAAGCCATTGCTCGAGTGGAACCCTACCGGATGGGAAGCGGCGAGTTGGTCGTCAGTGCAAGGGTGAGGGTGACTTGGAGGAGGTCATGTGAAGAGGAGATGAAAACGTGTGGGCAGACTTGGAGCCAGGTGAAGACTCTAGCGGAGAACCGAACGCAATGGAGACGCAAGGTTGAAGCCCTATGTTTCTCTAGGAATTAAAGGATACAATAATAATAACAATAATAATAATAATAATACCCAATGGCTGAAACTATACAAACTAAATATTCCCTGAATAGTAAGTACTTTATACTACCGATCGATTGGGATCATATATTGTGGTGTCTAAATAATCTCGATTTTCCGAGTAAACTTTGATGATGAAAACAATCCGCTCAAACTGTTTGTGAATTACAAACTGATTTGCATTCTTTTTCCAACAAAATAGAACCGAATTCTTATTTCATTATTCCATGCAAGAATTTCTAGGCACAAAGACTTGCCTTTAGCACTGAAATTTGTTCAAAGTAAAGATGCCGTCTGCTCCCGACACTCGGTTAAAGGCATCTGGGAAGCAACTTTAATATACGCTTTTGGAGCTGGAGTTACCGTGGCTTCTGGCACCAGATTTGCCCTCCAATTGGTCCTGGTTAAAGGATTTAAATTGTACTCATTCGGATTAGGGAGCCTCAATTGAGTCCGGTATTCGTATTTTTCGTCAATACCTCCGCGTACCGTGAGTGGGTAATTTTCGCGCCTACTGCCGTCCTCATCGGAAAATAACCCTGATTATGTGTCACCCGTTATTTTCATGGTAGGCAGATCACCCACCAAAAAATTGGTAGGGCAGACATTTGAAAGATCCGTCGCCGACACAAGGCCGACTGCGATCATATAAGTTTTTCGATAGTCATCATAGAATTCAACAGATTTGCACTCTCTTTATGAATTTTATTTATAGCATCCCTGAGTTTGCTCTGCCTACATAGCCAGCTGGAAATCAGGTGTTTTCAACTGATTTATTTGTTCAAACTGATTCATGTTGAGTACACCGCTGATGAGCTCGGCTAAAACCAACCAAGCAAAACTGCCATTCGGAGTTTAGATCACAACTACTGATTTCAATCAGTCAGTAGTATATGCTTCTATGCGAAATTTAATTCAAATTTTAAGTATTATATAACAGGTATTCTGATTCATTTCGATATTGATTTCATCGTTAAACTGACATCATCGGAATAATCGAACTGAGGGCTTCTTATTAGTTTCATTTATCCTGCTTCTCTGACGGGAGTTAGTTATGTTTGTTGCAAGGAAGCTAAGAGGATTACAAGTGTGTTTATTTTTCTTTTCTGAACGACAGTAGCAACAAAATGCCTCTGTTAAGCAGAATTTTAAGCTTCCTAGTATCCTGTCAATTAAATAAAGACTTCATATAGTACACTTGATTGGGTCCTACAAATACTTACTTGTAAAGCAGCTGACCAGTTAATTTAATTCAAGTATGTTAGTGTAATAATTAATTGTATTCTCTATGCTGGATACTTGATTGATCCACAACCGAAAACTCAGCGAGGCGTTTGGAGTAAACACAGGAGTCAGACAAGGGTGCTTATTATCACCAGTAATATTCCTAATTGTCAGACAGTGGGAAACGAGAAGACAGGGATATCCTGGACCGACGTGAAGAATCTAGAAGACCTGGATTTCGCGGATGACTGATGTTTGATGTCACAGAAAATCGAAGAATTACAAGCGAAAACCGACAAACTGGTCGAACAAGCAGCAAAGACAGGACTCCCGGTAAACATAGACAAGACGGAGGTTATGAAAATAACCAACCACCACCACCAACAACAACAGCAGCAACATCCAGTGCCAATCACCATCAACGGGAGGGATTTGAAAGAGGTTACTTCATTCACTTATATAGGAAGCATTGTTTCAACTACAGGAGGAACAAATGAGGATGTCAAATCGAGAATCGGGAAGGCGAGAAACACATTCATCAACCTCAAACCAATCTGGAAATCTTCCTCAATCAACTCAGCATCAACAACAAAATTCGGATTTTCAATACAAACGTCAAGTCAGTCAGTTCTTCCATACGGATCAGCAGCGATTGGGCCGGTCACAAAGAATATTTATAACAGCCTGTTGCAGACCTTTATCAACAGCTGTCTTCGCTCTATACTGAAGATCAGATGGCCGCTGGAAAGAATCACCAACACGAAACTATGGGAACAAACAAAACAAGAACCAATCGCTCAACAAATATGCAGGAGAAAGTGGAGATGGATTGGACACTCGCTGAGGAGACCGCTGGGTGACATCGCGCGTCAGGCCAATGCTCGAGTGGAACCCGAAAGGGAAGTGGCGAGTGGGACGTCCAAGGGTGACATGGAGGAGATGGTGTGAAGGTTACATAGTGTGATGATCTGAAGCATTTTATTCACTTATTATTGTTATTATTAGTATTTTCTCATCTCTTCATTCATTCTTTATATTTCTCTGCAGGTATGTCGATTAGCCTATGAATTAATGCAATCGAATTATATTGAATTGGGTGATGCAAGTCAACAATTTCATTCACTTGACGATATTTATTATTTCGGTGGACAACAATCTGCACCGCATGAAGTAATTATACCAGATGGAAAAAATAATTTAAATCCTGGCGATTTAGTTCACTATCGTGGAAATCATTGGGATGGTTATGCTCAAGTTGAAAAAGTATCTACATCAAAGAAAATCATAGCACCAGCATTTAAATTTTATCCAAAGTTATTAACTGCGAATATGACTGGTGCACATTGAATTTATTGTATTTTATATTATTTACTTTTTTTACCAATGGTGTGGTAGTCAGTCAATCTTATCTGCCTGCCTGCCTCTCCTAGCCACTGGCATATCCTCTTCATTTCACTCGGCGGCGTCCTAAGTCGATGATCATTATCATCATCATCATCACCTTGAAACTTTTGGATCTATTCTTACTTACTTACCTACTTACTTCTTCTCTCTCTCCTTGTTGTTGTTGTGACAATGTCAAAGTGACACTTATTTCATATTCCACACCTTTTCAACCTCACTCTTTCTATGTCTTCATACTCAACGGGGAAAGTAAAGAGAGAGATATCCTGTATCTGCACACCTGCATCAGTGCAATTATATATATATATATATATTTCTTGCATTCTTTATCTTTTTTTATAAATACTATATTATGTATTTTTGAATATGTAGAGTGTAGTCATCAAAATGTGTGTTCATTTTGCGTGTATGTGTTTGTGTGTGTGCGTGTGTGTGTAGGGGGGTGGGTGGCGAAATAGCTTAACTGAGTCAAAAGCATCGCTGAATAAATTCCACTCCACTTAGTCTTTCTTCTTTACTAACTTTTAAGCCACCCTGGCAATGCAGCTGGTTGGTTGGGTCATAGTGGTATCATCATCATTATCATTATCATCAGATTTCGTACAATCCGTGTGTTGTTGCTGTTCATAAACGCGGATACCACTGGGTAACGCAGTTCCACTAACTGTCTATCTATCTATCTATCCATCTATCTACTTACCTATCTATCTGACTAAATTATCTTTACTACGCCTTCTTTATGGTGTCATTTGGTTTTGTATTTATCCGATATAATATAATAATAATTATTATTTTTATTATGATTCTTTATTCAAGTAAGTTTTTTTTATGTAAAGATTTGATTGTTTAAATGCTAGTCTGTCCTTTGATTTATATAATAATAATAATAATAATTTGCTTTATTCCAAAACAGTACTTGTGTTATACAGAATGGAATTCTCAGCATTTTTTTCTACTACATTATTGCATCCAGTTAGTACATTATCAATAAATAGAATTCTACATAGATTAAGGGTAATCTCAGTTAGTTTTGACAACAACATATTGGCATGTCGGTAGCAAAGCCAAAGTTGAACAGAGTGTTTCAAGGTGGTAGAAAAGTAGATGCTAGCATATTTACTGGTGTAAGCGGAAGAAAGAAACAAAGCACCACATAACGGAAAAAAAGAGAGAGAGAAAACGAGAGAGAGAAAAGGAAAAGAAAGAAATAAAATGTTGTACGTATACATGATATGAGCTGGAAAGACGAGGTCCAGTTGTTCTACTGACTATTTAATAAGTTATAGGTATCACGCCTAATGCTTTCTTTATCGCACGCACAGAACACGAGCTAAGTAGGGTATGGTTGAGTTTTTGTACTTGCTAGTGCGATCATATAGTTTTCTATATTGGCTTCTGGCTTTGCCTGATGAGATGCAAGGGGAGAGTTGTGAGTGAAGAGGGTGGTGTGAGTTAGATAAGATGGATTTGGCCCATTTTTCACATGAGTCCATGTGCCTGCCTGTCGACCAGAATATTAACAAGCTGGTTAAGTGGCACATTGCTTACCCTGCTGACAACCTTTAACATCCTACGTAATATGTTATAGTCTTTCTTCAGTAGCCCGGGAAAAACTAAGGGTGAGTAATGGGCAGGATGCAAGAGTTAACGAATCGTAAGAGTTAGGGTTGGGTTATTGCAGAATGTCCTAACCTCTTGATGTAGAAGGTAAGACGGAATATTTTCTTAGAAATCATCAAGATATGAAACGATCAAGAAAGATCAGTAGAAAGAATGACGCCTAGGTATTTAATTTCCGACTTGGTTTCTATTACAGTGCCAACTATGTTGTGTATGTTGTTTTTCTGTGCGTTGTGCTTGAGTTAATTTCGGTAAGTTTTCTTGTTTGTCTGTTTTGTCTTTTTTATACTTTTGTAATAACTTTTAACTTTACTTGACTTCAGTGTTTGCTTTTTCACGTGTTAACATTATTATTTTCTTTCTCTTTCTTGACCTTTTTGTGCTGGATTTTTCTTTTCGACGTATTTTGTGTTTGGCTTTGTGTGTGTGTGTGTATGTGTGTATGTGAATTTTCATTAATATTATGTCAAGTAATAAAAATGATAATTAATGAATAATATAAGAAAACAAAAATAACCGAAGCATTTTTGTTGTTGTTCTTGTTAAAACTTGGACACTAGTTATTATTATTGTTTCCTTTAATTCCTAGAAGAACATAGGGCTTCAGCCACGAACGTATCCATTGCGTTCGGTTCTCTGCTTGAGTCGTCTTCACCTGGCTCCAAGTCTGCCCACACGTTTTCATCTCCTCTTCACATGACCTCCTCCAAGTCACCCCACCCTCGCACTGACGACCAACTCTCCGCTTCCCATCCGGTAGGGTTCGACTCGAGCAATGGCTTGTCTAGTGATGTCACTTGATGGTTTGTTTCCTCAGAGTATGTCCAGTCAATCCATCTCCATTTCTTCCTGCCTATTTGTTTCGCAATCGGTTCCTGCTGTGTTGGTTCGCTCATTGCCAGACATCCCTCCCTGTTGCTGATCTTTTCTGGCCGGCCATCTGATCTTGAGCAAAGTATTGAGCGAAGACAGCTAGCTGTTAATGAAGGTCTGTAGTTTGTTTGAGATGCTCTTTATGACGCGCAGTGCAAGTCTCTGATCCGTATAGCAAGTAGCACTGACTGACTTCACATTGGAGTTGAAAATCCGGATCTTATTTTTTCATGCTGAGTGCTGTTGACCTCCACACAGACTTGAGAGTAGTGAAAGCTTGTCTTGCTTTCCCAATCCTTGCTTTGATATCCTCGTCAGTTCCGTCCGCCTGTAGTTGAAACGATGCTTCCCAGGTAGGTAGGTAAAAGAGGTTGTTTCTTTCAGGTTCCTTCCATTTATGCTGATTGTTGTCTGTTGTTGTTGTTGGTGTCCAGGAATCTTCATCACCTCTGGACACTATGGTAGAGTATAATTTTATTATGCATAGAATTTGATTTTCATTATAAAGTTTCACTGTGCGTCGGTGGCACGGCACACCGGTAGAATGCTCATCGACCACGCCCCATGTGGTCCGGGGTTTGATCCCTGGCCGATGCTGCACTCCTTTACCTGCCAAAGCCAGTAAGTACTACGACTGGTATAAAAAGGGAAGGTTGGGCATGAGGCTAGCAACCTCATCCCGTAAAAAATAAATACGACTGCTACCGAAACTTCAGAACTGTCGCTTGAAGCCTCCTATGTATGTTTCACTGGGAACATAAAGGAATAAATAAAAAGAGTTTCACAGTGTTATACAGTAATATTTATTGATGACCACGTTTCGAGCACAATTTATTACTGCTCACACAACTTTTCAGCTTCGTTAATATGGTTCCTTGTATTTCTCATCTTTTCATTTGATTGGTAGTAGTATTCTCCATATTTTTGGTATGAGTGATGAGTTATACCCATTGTATGTGTTGGGTGTAGACTTGATGAACAAGGATTCAGTAATCAACCTCTCTCTCTTCTCCACCTACCTATAGCACTTCTTAGAATTCTAACCCTCTCCCACCCGCCCTATTGTGTGTTAATGCATGCAGTGCAATTGCTGAGCTTTTTTCTGAAGTACATATCTTCTCTGAGTCAATCATTCTAACTATAGCTAAATTCTTATGTTCCGACAATCTGACTACCCCCTATCTACTAGTTTGACCCATGTAGTTGACTTACCTCAACAGTCACTGCAAGGTATTTTGTAAATTATATTATTTTGTTTAATTGGGTCAACCGATAGGGTCCTTTAACCTACAGAGCTTATCCCTGTCTGAGTGAGTTTGTAGATTTAAATGCCACTCTAGTTACTGCTTTATTAAGAATCCTACATAGGAAGGGTCTCAGATGTCTCCTCCTTATGTGGTAAAACTACTGTAGATGCCTTATATTCTCTCTCTTATTTTATGTTATCAGCTGTCCAGTACTCCAGTGCTGGTTTTCAATGGTTCTCTAACTGATATCAACTCGTAAAACCAAAACTAATTTCTTACAAACCAACTACAGAAAATTATTAACTATTTTCCCAATTTTTTTTATTTTGACCTTTTCTGATCTTCTTAATGAATTTTATAGGATAGTTAGTTATTTAACACCAACGCTTCTTCTGTCTGTTTCATGATCAACGCAAACACCAGAGATATGGAATATATTATTAATAGTCAAATCAGACGATTATAAATAGTGTTAAAGTGTATTTCAATTCACATTATAACATTCTAACAAGTTACTTATTTATTTTACTATAAAAAACAAACATCGTATTTCCTATCTTATTGACTAATAACACTCGTCTTATTCCCCATCCTATTGTATTTTATTGACAACACTAATATTGTTCCCTATTGTACTTTATCTTCCTTTCTGTTTCATACATGTCTTATATTGATTTTATTCAAATAATCTAATCAACTTTTGCTCATTATTATAAGAATAAAACTTGTGCATTGTGGTAGAGTATAATTCCATTATGGATAAAATTTATTTTGATTAAGTCATACAGTGATTGGACACTAGTGTAACTAGTGTAATGTGTCTAGTCCTTTCTTTGGTGCAGACTAAATTCTAATATCATCAAATCAATGTGCACCGTGTTGACGAGCTACCTAGAATGGTGGACACATTGCAAACCGGACTGGTAGAATGCAGTCTGCACCACCGAACAAAGGACTAGACACATCACACTAGTTACTAGTGTCCAATCAAAATATCCATAACAGTCCTACAGGAGGTCAATCGCGAGCCCGAATAACTCAGTGGTAACACTGTCTCTGACTGCAAGCAACACTAGGTGACGCGGATTCGAATCTCAGAAGGGACATGAGTTCCTTCGAGGTTTCAGATATATCTGCCTTGCTGACTGACTGGTGAGTGTCAACTAGCACGAAACCTAAGTCAAGGAAGGCTTCCTGTCGACTGCCTCCAACCATCTAATATCATCAAAGTCATACAGCCATATTTACTGATGACATTCCAAGCACAATTTATTGCACATATGATATGATTATGACTTTATCAAAATAAAGTGTTATCCATAATGGAATCTTTCTTGTTGTTGTTATTTTCCCTCTTCCCGTTATCTTCAATGTGTAGATTTCATGTCATGAATTAACATCAATTTAGCCGGGGGTGAGGGGGGTCATTGAAAACCACTACCAGAGGGAGTAGTGGATAGCCAGCCAACCGTTTTGTCTCCCAGTTTTGAATTCACTGCGCACCTACGATCTTACCACTGCACGGATCGAAGTATCCACTTCTCACCTTAACCCCAGTGCTGTCATAACTTTTCAGTACAGCTTCAGTCTATCCATCGAATATTTGTGACCAGTGTGGAAGCGGGGCGGGGGGGGTGTCCATCATGTCAAGGTGAAGTGAATACTAACTATTAGAAGGCCATTCATTGGCTAAGGATAGGACTATATCACGAATTGGCAAAATTTACAACTCATGGATCATTAAATTCCAGTCCAAATGGTTTAATTATCAACGAGCTACGGCATCTCGTAATCTAAAGGTTCCAGATTCGACCTGTACTGGTAAGATCGTGGGTGTGTGCCATTGAAGAGTCCAAAACCAAGGCGAAACGGCTGTTTTCCAGTGTTCTCTGTGATTACCACTGATCTCTTTAACTAGTCGGATATTGATTCGTGATGAAATCTACATGGGAATTAATCCGAATCCCTAGAAGAATCAATAATTTAAATAATTATTGTTTTTTCTATGTATTGAAAGAGATATGAAATAGTAGAGAATTAGTGATATGGTGTAGAGTCTATCTATTGTCTATTATTATATTATTATTATTGTAACGACAGAAGACAAGGGCCAGGCAACAGATCCTTTATTGAGAAAATCAACACATATTTATAGATTTTTATGTACATTATTATTAGCGTTATTGTTAGCAGAGAAGCAACGTCTTCTGATTGGTTGTTTTCCTGTTGAAGGTTATTCTGTCATTTTTTTGTTGCCGTTTCTTAGACAGTCCGTTGATATATATCTGCTAATCGTATCCGCCCACGCTAAGTCTGCTGTGGTTGGTTGTTGAGTTTATCAAGGTTAGGCTTTGTTATTGTTTTTTCTCATGACCAAGATTTGGGACGTAAATTGTTGCATACAATTTTCGCTTGCAGAAAGCTCTCACCACACTATTATTATTATTATTTCAATAGCTACTGTTGTTATCAAGTTAAGTTAGACTATGGAGTAACTGATTTATTAACATTTTGGCATTCTCACTGGTGAAGTGTCTTCCATCTCCTAGTCTTTCCAGGATGAGAGCCTGATACTGTGTCAGTTCACATTCATAGGCATAACTTGCCTTTGTTCTGACTGACAGTTAGTTCCCGCTGTTGACCAACTCTGTGTGTGTTTATCAATTCACCTGCTCGTGTGGAGTTAGGTATATCGGTCGTTCGACTCGAGTTTTGTCCAAGAGGGTGCAAGAACACTATCCTGCATGGTTACGAAAAGGTGGAAGTGGAGCATTAAGAAGCGCGATCATTGAACATCTGGTCGATAATGATCACCCTATCTCTATAGCCTCCGCCTTTAAAGTCATCTACAAGGCAAAGAATAATTTACCCAAATTCCTACGTACCCGACTCATCTGTATTGCTGAAGCTTTGGCTATCGAAACAGAAAAGCCAGATCTCTGTGTACAGGAAAAGTTCGTTCAACCCCTCCAACTTTCAGGGTCTTAATCCCTCTATGCTAAAGTATAGTGGTCTCTGATCATTTGATTTGATTTTGATTTACAGCTTGATTCCACACCGTATTTTCAGTACAAGTGTGGAATTTTCAGCATGGATATCGGTAGCCCAAATTCAGGCCGACCATAGATATCGGGTGTGCGCCGGCAGGGGATCGAACCCCGGACCATGTGCATGGTCGGCGAGAGTCCTAACCACTGTGCCACCGACGCACATCATATTTTGGCTCTACCAATTTTTCATTTTTGTCTATTCAATTTGTATACTCTTCCTTATTAAGTCAATTGTTACTATTACTACTCTCACTTTTAATTGTCCCCGGTATTATTTCACTTGTTCCACTTGTCATTCTAAATCAATTCCTTTATGCAACATCAAATTCTATACTATTAAATTTCACACAATATTACGTAACGTTCTTATTTTATTCGATTTGTCTACTAATCTTATAATTGCACACCCTTTTTCAAGTTCTATCCATCCTATGAATTATTCTATATATGACATTAATTTGCTTTGCCACTTGACATTTAACTACGATTATAATCACAAACATTTTAGTTTTAATTGCATTTCATACTATTATTATTTTATGCATTCACACCTTTGATTCAATTGCCTCACTGGATATAATTTCTTGAAAACCATATGTATAGACGATTGTACAGCTTGATAATAAATTCGTTGGAAAGAGTTTCTTCGCTGAATCAGTTGTTTTGATTTTCTATATGTTACAATGGGAATTTTCCATAAGAGTTAGTTATCTTCTTTTTGCCTTCTAGACTAGTGACGTGAGAATGAATATTTGCTGTATTCTCTCGAATGATTTTCTGTGTTTTTGTGGGGCGAATGTAGTTGAACCTGCTAATATCCTGACTTTTGGTAACTTATTGACCTTCAAAACTTCACTGTTTTGTTGGAAAGTTTCAGTTACCGATGTGCTAGACAACTGTCTTCTTTTTTCTTTTCTAGAACTTTTGTAGTCGGCTTCACATCTAAATAGCACGTAAATACCTAGGCGACAGTGACAATGATGATGATTAGGAAAAATAGACTCATTTCGCAACAGGCACCAATCCGGAAGTGTATACTATTTGACGATTTAATTCGGTTGTATATGACCTACGAAATATGAAGTTAACTTTTGGTATGATACTTAGTTGTCTATTAATAATGGAGTGTCCTCCTCCTTCCCTTGATCACTATTATTATTGTTTCCTTTAATTCCTAGAGGAACATAAGGCTTCAGCCACACGTCTCCATTGCGTTCGATTCTCTACTAGAGTCTTCACCTGGCTCTACGTCTGCCCACATGCTTTCATCTCCTCTTCACGTAACCTCCTCCAAGTCACCCTTGCACTGACGACCAACTCGCCGCTTCCCATCCGGTAGGGTTCCACTCGAGCAATGGCTTGTCTAGTGATGTCACTTGATGGCTTGTTTCCTCAGAGTATGGCCTCCAATCCATCTCGATTTCTTCCTGCCTATTTGTTGAACAATCGATTCCTGCTGGGTTGGTTCGCTCATTGCCAGAGATCTCTGTTGCTGATCTTTTCTGGCCACCTGATCTTGAGTGGTATTGAGCGAAGACAACTGTTAATGAAGGTCTGTAGTTTGTTTGAGATGCTCTTTATGACGCGCCAAATCCCTGATCCGTATATTGAGTAGCACTGACTTCACATTGGAGTTGATCACTATAGTGTTTTGATTTTCTGCATGTATAGAGACTTATTATTTTGTATTCCAGGCTGTGAAAGATTGCTTCAGCTGATTTCGAAATTAATTTCATCCATAACAGGTATGACATTAGTTAATTCTTTCGGCTTGATTCATGTCTCAGGTATTTAGAAACAACAACTTTCACTGCCACATTTCTCAACCAACATTGGCCTTTATCAATCATCAACTTAATCATCTGTCTATCTCTCTATGCATCGCCTCTAAGACAAAATTAGTTCTGGTTATCAACTTTTTATGCTATTCCCTAGAATGATGCACGATTGTTTAGCGTACAGCCAACTAACTAGTTACAGTTGTAACGACAGAAGACAAGGACCAGGCAACAGATCCTTTATTGAGAAAATCAACACATATTTATAGATTTTTATGTACATTATTATTCGTTATTGTTAGCAGAGAAGCAACGTCTTCTGATTGGTTGTTCTCCTGCTGAAGATTATTCTATCGTCTCTTTGTTGCCGTTTCTTAGACAGTCCGTTGATACATCTGCGAATCGTATCCGTTGAGTTTCCCAAGGTTCGGCTTTGTTGTTGCTTTATCTCGTGACCCCGATTAGGGACGTAAAGATTGATGTCTACCAGTTTTGGCTAGCAGACAGCTCTGACCACACAGTAACTTTGATGTCACCTCTTCCTTTTACCTCTTTGCATTTGAAGTTGCTTTCATTTCACATTCATCAGTCTACAGCACGACAAGGCGGTCATCGCTTTGCAGGTAAAATTCGGTTAGTTTAACATACGCTGTACTCGTACGAAAACGTATGATCTATTGTCACTTCACAACTGATGTAGATAGGCGGAATATTGAAACAGTATTCAATGCTATGCGACGACACAGTATTCCTGATGTCGATAGGATCTCGCGCATAAAGTAGTGTATCATAATTTCTCACGCATGTTGTGATTAATTATGCGGTCAATCATTTACTTGGGAAGTACCATCAGCCCCAACGGGTTGATCTCCGACGAACTCTCAACACGAATACAGAGAGCTAGTTTCGCATATGCCAGTTTACGCCGTCTCTGGCGTAGACGTGATATCCGGCCGGCTATCGACCAAAGGGCGTGTGTACTGCTGATCAGTCCGCTCCGTCCTCCTTTATGGCTGTGAGCGAGACCTGGCCAGTTAGAGCGGAAGACATGAAAAGATTAGCTGTCTTCGATCATAGGTGTCTGCGTTCTATCTCCCGCGTGAAGTGGTGGTATAATAAGGTGAGCAATATTGTGGCTAGGCGTCGAGTGCTAGATAAGGAGGGGAAGTCAATCGACGAGACAGTGAAATTACTTCGACTGAGATAGTTAGGACATGTGCTACGTATACCTAGTCACCGCCTTCCTCGACGGGCAATGTTAGCTGATATAGGGTCAGGCTGGAAAAGAGCTAGCACATGGCGGTCAAACGAAAACATGGCACCAGTCAATGAAATCTACAACAGTTAGTCTAAGCCACGTAGGAAGGTGTAGACTTCCTGGTTGGGGTCCTCGGGATGGTAGAAACCAATGGTTGGAAACAATTGGTGACATGGCTCAAAATCGTCTTCAATGGCGCAGATGCATCCACTCCTTGTGACTTACAATACCCAGTGTTCTTCGTTATTACTATTCCTTTGTCCCACACCTCTGTTTACTGTCTATATTATGCATTTCTCCTGCTTTCTACTCTTGCTTTGTGTGCTACATGGAGGGAGTGTGGCGACTTGAACAGCCGCACATATGTGCAAAGTTCTATGTCGAAAACAGACCGACCGATCAATCAATTACTTCTCACAGCTGTGTGGCCGAATTTATTGTTGTAAACAAAATGTATAAATACCATGTGTTGTTTTCCTAATGATGATTACAATATATACAGACAGTCACAGGCCAACCTTTGTCTTTTGGATATTTGCGTGGCTCAGTGTATCGGAAGGCACATCGGGCAAACAGACATATTAGGCAGGCGTAGACAAAACAAAGTGACTACGGTTCGTATCGCATTCAGTTCAGTGCAGTTATAACAGATGTTAACGCTTTTTGACCTGAACCAATCAATACATGCAGTGATATAAGATGATGATGTACTTGAACAGTAAATACACACCAGTCCGCCGCTTATTTATCACTCAAGTTTCTTTCTTTATTTTTGTCTTCAACTGTTTGTATGTGCTAAGTTCTAAGGTGATGTCATGTCTTTATTTATATTATTAACTGATATTTTCTCCTATTACACCGCCCCAGTCGTCGTCTTTCATATTACACAAACGGATGTTACTTTACTCTCGTCCCGTTTATACAACTAATACCCAAACTCCATTTGTTTACTCTCCGGTTTAACTTAAATGCCTATATGATTTGTAAAAAAAATAATATATACCAACAATCTTTCATACCAATATATGGATGGCGAAATTTTTAATAGAGCACAAAAACTAAGTAGTACCAAGGAAAATCTAAGACAGGAAGTCAGGCATATAAGAGAAGCTTGGAAACTGAACAATTACCCTGATAAATTAGCCGGAAAATATGTAGGGAAATGTAAAAATAAAATAAATAATGATTGTAGTGATAGTGATAATAAAATATTAACGACGACATGCAGGTCAAACATGCACAGGACAATGACAACACCAACAATAAGGAATCTAAATCATCAGTAGTAATTCCATACAAGCAAGGAACCTCGGAAACCATGCGCAGAATTCTTAACAAGGCAGGAATAAAAGTGGCTGGCGTTCAAACTCACCAACTCAATTAGAAACAAGCTTTGTCGGTTAAAGGAGCCTTTAAAACAAAACAATTTAGTTTATCTAATACCCTGCTGGAATGACTAACAGGTCAAATACATAGATCAAATTAGTAGAACTGGGTCAGTCAGACTAGCCGAGCATAAAAGCCTAGCAGCAAAATCTAGATTAGTTGATCCGAATAAGATAAGAAATCTGGAGAATAATTCAGCTATAGCACTTACTACATGCAATTACACATAACCATACAGTAGGATGGATGGGATAAGATGACAGTTTTAAAATCTAATGCAACTAACATAGTGGAGGGAGAGATTGATAACGGAAGCTTTGTTAATCGCATCAAGTCAAGAGAATACGTGTAATAGGAGTGATTCAACACCTGTCCACCTGGACATCTGGAAAATTCTACTACCACAATGACGACAAATAGGAGAGAACAAAAAAAAACTATAGAACTCAAGTTTCGAAGTCGTGTGTGATTATAATTGGTGATATGATTATGAACAATACATTTTGTTCGAAACTGTGTCATCTAGTAAATAATACTGCTTCACTGACTGTGTGATAGATCTGATAAACAAACTAATATGGAATCCTTCATACCTTGGCGTTTCAGAATATGCATCACTGACCTTGCTTCTGTCTTTAAGCCTAGAATACTCGCAATCTCCTGCCAAATATTTTGATATTCTTGCTTAACTACAGTCCTACAGGA
The DNA here is from genome assembly GCA_944472155.2 of Trichobilharzia szidati. NCBI lineage: Eukaryota > Metazoa > Platyhelminthes > Trematoda > Strigeidida > Schistosomatidae > Trichobilharzia > Trichobilharzia szidati. Next base: position 131,545,277 of record OX235272.1, on the reverse strand, counting down.
GGTCAATCACGAGCCCGAATAACTCAGTGGTAACGTTGTCTCTGACTGCAGGCAACACTAGGTGACGCGGATTCGAATCTCAAAAGGGACATGAGTTCCTTCAAGGTTGCAGATACGCCTGCCTTGCTGACTGACTGGTGAGTGTCAAGTAGCACGAAACCTAGGTCAAGCAAGGCTTCCTGCCGATTGCCCTGGAACTTATCAACCGAAGAATTCCGGTCTTGCTGATAATTATGTTCTCCTAACTACTGAAAATCTATGCGACACTTTGGTAACGTTACCACTCTAGGCCTCAGGAAGTGCAGTTTATTCTCCATACTGAAAGCATTCATAATAAACAGCTGGAGAGCGTGACATTTCTTTTAATTTCCTGTGGTCTCTAATTAAAAATTACGCCTATATCCACTAATTAGCTAAGCAATAATTAATCTATTTGAAATTATTTTTTTTATTGAATAAAATTTAAGCGTGTGGGGGGGGGGGTGAGCTTCACACACCTGAGAATGTAACTTCTAGTCACTGAGATTGAAGTCCAAATCCCACAGGGTCTACCTTGCTCCAATTTGATAATTCACTCATCCAGTGTATACAAAGAGGATTCCCTACTGTCTAATTAGATTGCAGTAATAAAAAAAAATAACAGTATTTTGACAAAATCAAAACTGAAAGTATAGATAAGAGTAAATGTCCTTGGTTAGTAGGATAACTTTAGTGACACAACACTGGCAATTTTACCAACTGTCAAACCCACTGAATTATGAAAACTTGTTGGAGAACTATAATTTGGTTTTCTTTTTAGCATAATTGAGTGACTTTCAAATGGTATACGAGCTCGCCTTGTAACCAGAAGGTCCTGGGTTCGAACCCCGGTGGGTGCGTACTACTGAAGAGTCCCAGACTAGGACGATACAGCTGTCAAGTGCTCCCAGGTTTTCCAATGGTTCTCTAACCAATGACAGCTCATGATGAAATCCTGAAACCAATTCAAATTTTCTGTTGGTCGTTCTTCGTCTACATGCGCCTAAATGGCCACGTGTCAATCTTTTTACAAGTAATCTCGTACATCTGTGCCAGTATCTATGGATCCGCTACGGGATGAATCAACACAAGAGCACGAAAGTCTTAGTATATCCTTTATTGTAACTTCTCTTCATGAGTATGATTATATGTATCAAAAGGCTAACTCAGCTGGGTTAATTCGTACTGTTTTTGTTACTGCCACCGAAAAACTAAGTGCTACCACAACTTACTTGAGACTTTACCTGTTGACAATAGCATCTATAAGTTTTAAACCGATGCGACACTGAGTTGGTGATTCACTTTTGGATAAAGCGGTAGAGATAACGATCAAATGCAAGAACACCTAAGTGGTCTTCAAGTAGGTGGACTCATGCCATGTCTACCTAACTGACTACGTCTCAGAAGAGAACTTAGCACAAAAGTGAAGCAGTGCCATACTCTATGTGGCACACAAGGGAAGACAAAAGAGAGAAAACAAACAGAATTGCGGTGAGGGGAAGAATAGTAATATGGAAGAATAACAGAGTTTTACTGGATATTATAAATCACAAAGAGTGAATGCATCTGCACCAGGCATTGAGAACAATTTTGAGCCATATCACCGATTGTCTCCAACCGTCATTGGTCCTTACCATCCTGTGGATCCCAACCAAAAAGTCTACACCTCCCTACGTGGCTGGCTGGCTTAAACTAACTGTTGTGGATTTCATTGACTGACGCCATGTTTTTCTCTGATCACTACTAGGTTTTTTCCAACCTGATCTTATATCGGCTAACATTGTCCATCGAGGAGGGGACAATGGCTCAGAATGCGCAACGTGTCCCGGACATTTCAAGCGATGCAGCCTCACAACTTCGTTGAATGACTTGCCCTCTGTATCCAACACTCTGCGCTTAACGTCAGTATACTCATATTCACCAGATTATATCACGACACTGGAGATAGTAGACAAACGCCAATCGTCAATGAAGGTTAACATTTTCAGGTCTCCCACTTTTAATGGCCACATTCTACAACTATAAAAGAGGACAGAGAGAACTGCTGAGCAGTACACACGTCCTCTTTGATCGATGTTCGGTTATCACGTCTAAATAAGTGGTCAACACGTTCTACCCCTACACCCCTTACCTTTCTTTACTCATGCCATGTCGCATACACGAATGAGTTAAGTGCAATGCATTACACTCAATTTCAATAAGACATCAGTAAAGAGAATCATGCGGCGTGACATAGAAAGCTACGTGAGATAACTTAATCGATACGCTTCAGACGAGCAGGTTCAATTCACGCTGTAACAACACAAGTATTTAAGAGGTTTTACAAGTTTATTAAAAACTTTATGCTTTTACTGCAAAATCAGTTAGGTCTGGTAGCTCCTCAATACCATCTTTTGTTACGATGCGTACCATGTAACGATCAAGGTTGATAACTAGACGTTTTTGTACTTCTTGAATACACGAACGCAGCAACGCTACAGCCTCAGTTACTGTCATATCTGGACGGTGCATTCGATCCAAGATACTTAGAGCAACCATTGAACCATATCCATGAACGGCGAAGGGAACCTGTCGAACACAATGAATAACTGTATCAATATCAATAAGTATTAAAAAATGGTTACGAATAATGAGATTTGTAGTCACTCAAGTATAAATGTCAAGGATTATTTGTGATACTCATACAAGTTCGCATGATAGTTAACTATATACCCTTAGTAAGGATCTTTGAGCTATTGTTCATCTGTTTTTGGTATGAATTTTGAGCATAACCGGTACTTTAATTAGGAATAGTAATGCTGTTTTTCAAAATCATACATTAAGAGGCATAACTTAAAATACACAGCATGCTTTTAACATACACTCATATAATGCTCAATTTTCCAACATCCTTTTCCTTTCCGCATTAGAAACTTTGGCGAATACAGGCACCCTCATGAGTTCATTCGTTCCGACTACTAGCATACTTCAGCAAAAGTACCACAACTAGGGATACAGCACAGAAACGTGAAGCAATATATTGTTTGCATATTTAAGTTTCACTTGCAACTCAGACTTCCGAAATTGGGACAAATTTGCTCCCGTTAATGTACTTTCTCACTGAATTAAAGGCTCAGTGTCGAAAAGGAGAGTGGCATTTTTACGTTGTGAAATAACCTCTGCTTTTGTTGTGTAAATCAGACCAGAAGCTTTTTGGTTTACTTTAAATGGTTTAATTAGTTGAAGTATTGTTTGTTTGTGCACTTTGTGACTATTTGTGTGTATATATATATATATATATTTGTCTGTGTAATTTAAACAACTTATACTGACATGAGTCTCTCAAATAGCTGTGGACGACCGGACTGCCACTTTCCGGTGGATGATGGGATGCAGTGTGATAACTGCAACCTGTGGTTTCATAAAGTTTGTACTGGCTTATCACCATCAGCCTATAGGAGATGCAACAAGCCATCATTTCTGTGGGTGTGCAAATTTTGTAGTAGCCTGTTGGACGTTTATATCCAAGAGGCCATAGGACTTCTTATTTCCAAGAAATTGACAAAAACCTCAGATGAGGGGAAAAAGCCAGCATCTGGTACCGATGCCATGAATGAGAATTCTGGGCTGAGTCATAAGACTGGGACAGAACCACATCCTCAAGCTTCGAAAGACATAACAGAGGTACAGTGTGCCCAAAAGTCTGCAACAGCACGCAAAACGCCCCGAAAATCTAAGAGGACAAGTAGTGCCAACATTGTAAGACTGCTGAGTGAGACTACGACGATGAAGCGTTGCGTGTCTGGTGAACGCACGGCTTCCAACTGCGGCGAGAGCAAAGTGGAATTAACTGATTCCACTTGTTTAGTGCGAAAAATAGGAAGCTGAAGAATTATAGGAAAGAGAAAAGCACTGGGTTTAGTGATAATAGGATTGTTAAACCTTCGGACTCAAATTACAGTATCGTAATTTGGAACTTGGAGGAATCAAAGAAAGTAGATCCAGCTGGCCGACATGCTGATGATCTCGAGGTAGTTAGCTCATCATCCGTGAAATACTTCCTGAAAAAACAAATGAAGTTCACATAAGGAAAGTCATCAGAATCGGTAAACGAAACGCCGATGCAACGGAAAGTTCCTCACGACTGCTGAAGATAGTACTGGGGAAAGAGATGGAGAAAAGTATTAATCTCAACAACGCATTGAAGATCAAGGACAAAAAGATGAGAATTAGGCCCGACTGGCCTCTAGAAGATAGAATTAAGAGAAGAGAAGCCATGGCTGAATTAAAGGCCTGAATAGAAAAAGCTGAAAAAGACCTCAAACTGTTGGGTTTTCGGGTAGTGAGATCTCGGAAACCTATGTCGCCGAGACCTCTGTTCATAAGTCAAGTGAACACGTAGGTCTCTCAGTATGCTATACGAACGCTTTTAGTCTTAGGAATAAGCTTCTTGAACTAGGAGTGTTGTCTGAAGAACTACAACCTGATGTGATTGCTATCACTGAAACATGGTTGTTAGTGGGTGTAGACTTAACTCCACTCATACCTGGGTACATCTGCATTAGAGCAGACAGAGTAAGTAGTCGGAAAGGTGGGGGGGTGCTTTATACATCCGGGATGACATAGTAATTAGATCAACGTTTTTGGAAGCTCATGACAGCTGCACCACTGAAGGTGCAAGTTGTGTCATTAACTTGAAAAAGGGCACTGTGACAATTGAGGTTATTTATAGAAGTCCTGCCAGCCAAGCTGACTATTTAGTACTAAATCACCTCAGGACGTGGAGTAGTAGAGATAGGTGTCTAATAGTAGGTGACTTTAAGGCCCCACATATTAATTGGGAGTAATTAACATCAACTACTTCGTACACTTGTTTCAACAGGGAACTCATACTGGCAGTACTTGAATGCGCACTTGTGCAGCATATAGATGCACCACAACACGATACCACTCTGAACATGATTCGTCCACTCTAGACTTGGCGCTAACACACCAGGAGGATGTCGATGACATTAAGTGCCTGGCACTGCTAGGCAGTAGTGACCACATAGTTATCACTTTTATGTTTAGGATTCACGCTGTCATACATAGGTCAACAGCTGCTCGTCCAAACGTTTGGAAAGCGAATATACCTGCAATCCGAAATGCAGCAACCCTAGCTGACTGGTCTGTTGATACACACCAGACTGTCGAGGAGGCTTGGATGGGATTTAGGAATACACTAGATTGCGTCACTGCACCCTTTGTACCTTGGTCTACGCCTCGAAAACTATTGCATGAACCACCTGGGATTAGTAATGAAATAAGGAGGAGTTTCGGATAGAATACCACAAATAACCTTTGTAAGTATAAGATTGACAAAAGTCGTATAGAATATGAGAGACAGTTAGTACTGGATTGTGTGCATTATCCGAAAAGACTGTACTCGTATATCAAACGCAGGACTAAAACTAACAGTGGTATACCGTCCCTCATTAGCAATACTGGAGAGGCGGCCGAGTCAGACGAAACAAAAGCTGAAAAGATCTCCGAATACTTTTGCGATGTTTTTCGCCTAACCGTACCGCTCAGGAGGGTAGCGAGGTCACTGATTTAGCCACTAAAATGCCCCCAATTGTGGTAGAGGATGCAGTGGTTCTCAAACTACTGTCTAGGCTGAAGCCAGGTAAATCACCTGGACCTGACGGACTTCACCCTAGACTGCTAATCTCCTTGGCGGATATAATATACACTCCACTTACGGAAATTTTTCAAATGTCTCTGACTCAGGCTAGGCTAACCAGGGACTGGAAAGATGCTTTTATAAGCCCCATCTTCAAAGAGGGGAACAGGCAGTTAGTATCTAACTACCGGCCTGTAAGTCTGACCTGCATTATAGCAAAGGTGTTAGAAAAACTCATAAGGGATCAGCTCTTAGCTCATATGGAAAAACATGGCTTACTGGCAGTAGAACAACATGGATTCCGACCAGGACGATCCTGCTTGACAAACTTACTGTTAGCTAGGGAAGATTGTGTCGAGGCCAGGGATAAAAACCATCTACTGGACGTTGTATTTATCGATCTTAGTAAAGCATTCGATAAGGTATCCCATTTAGGTCTTCTTAGTAAACTTACACGCTTGGGATTAAACCAACGCTTATGTGAGTGGTTTATCGACTACCTGATGGACAGAAGGCAGAAGAAAGGAAGTGGAGTACCTCACGGAACTGTACTTGGCTCCCTGCTATTCCTATTATACGTAAATGGAGTGCCGAAAATTCTCACCTCATCTTCCTTACTATTTGCGGACGATATTAAGATATAGAAAACCGTAAATAGTAACGATGATAGGTTGGTACCACAAAACAATCTAGATAAGTTAGCCGAATGGGCTAACCTTTGGAGTCTGGAAATTACTTCCAAGAAAAGCGCGGTAATGCACCTAGGTCAGAAGTCTTAGACGTCGTACTTCCTGGGGGACACAGAACTGCCAGATGTTAGGGGACAAAAGGACATAGGAATTATTGTAAGCCATGAATTAAAAACAACGGCAAATTGTAATCGAGCCGCAGCTAAGGGTTTTCGAATGCTATGGGCACTTCGAAGGGCTTTCAAACGTTTAGACGAGGGTATGTTCCAAGTACTCTATGCAACACATGTCAGACCTCATCTAGAATACTGCATACAAGCGGTGAGTCCATGCTTCAAAAAGGAGGCACATATCCTGGAAAGAGTACAGAGGGTAGGAACCAAATTAGTTAGTGGTATCTCACACCTTCCTTATGATAAGAGGGTGGAGCATTCAAATCTCTTCCCATTGTCATACCGAAGGAGGAGAGGCGATTTAATTTAGGCTTACCGTATATTAAAGGGTGACTTAGGGATTGACCTTCCAAACGTTTTCTCCGTCTCTAGGATACATTTACGAGGCCACCACAAGTAAGTGCTCAAACAGAGATCGAATAAAATACGTGTGGAATTTAGATACTCTCACGAGTGGTCAGCGACTGGAACTCCTTACCTGATACAGTAGTAACAGCTCCATCGGTGAACGCTTTCAAAGAGAAACTGCATTTTTGCAGAGATATATCGCAAGGATTAACATAGGCAACAAGAGCCTTCTAATCTTATAATCTGAATCTTTGGACTACAAAATCCAGTTATAATGGCTGAGTTCGAAAATTCTTTTGAGTTAAATTGTACTAGTAAGTTACAACATTAGAAAAACACCTAGGACCAAACTTAAACAGTGCAGATGAGATCGAATCAGCCTTGTCTGTTACGATCCAAATTTAGAAATACTGAGTTGGTCAAAAGTTAACTGTCATAGGGATGGTTTACTAGTTTCATTTGCAAGCACTAAACTACTGTCATTACTTTACAGTTACAGTGAGTCAGAGTTTATCCACAGAAATTCCTACCTGTTGAGGCTATCATGGATTTAACACATACACATAACATGCAAAAAAATAATACGCATATGCCACGGGTTTTTCTGAGCAACTGAACAGGTTCAGAATTCTGTATTTAAATACAGGTAACTCACCTTTATCAGGGATGCCAAATAGTCTAAGAAGTATAGTTCTGGTCCAGTCTGGTCGTCATAACCGCCAATCAGCATATTTACAAAGTACGGAGACTATGATGATAAAAGTAATTTACAACTGTGCATCTTACTCGACTACGAAGTGACTCAGCCATATTATTTCTGGTGAAATTCGCAGCTGCACTTGGAGTAAGCTCATATCCTTTGTAAAGTATTAGATTGAAGCACTAGTATTTACCATTTCTTATCTCGTACAACTGCATATTTTGTTGAATATATTCGGAAAAATGTGTTGTATCCCCAGACTCACCACATACAGCAGCGAGCACACGATTGCTGAACTTATACATTTTGCGCTCATCATGTTTTATAGTGAGGATTGAGTGAGCACAACGCATATCAGCAGCAAGTAGCACAAAGTCATTCATTTTAATTCCAATAACACACTCCATCCTGCTAGTAGCCTGTCTGACTCAGGATAGCGGCACAAATGGTTTATGCAGGGGCTGAGCACTTGAAGGTCACTCATGCACACTGTGATTGGTAGATTTTCCTTTGCATAAACGTTGCGGCTAATACGTGTTTTACGTTACTGATGCGGGCTGTAATGGGACAAAAACTAGTATTATACCACTAAATAAGTTTTCTTTTCTTCTTTTGCAGATGCCAATGCCAATATAAACTCTTTGGAGCAAGAAGAGGAGCGTTTGGCCAGGATTGTTCTAACGGATGATTAATTAACTTGTACCCGCACACTTTAAATCTTGCTTAATCACTATACACATCTTTCACGGCACTCTGCGTTCTTCCTTCTCTGTCTGTGACTGTACGTGATCTTCTATTCCAAATTGGTGTCGGAGGTGTTCAATTCTGCAGTCAACATGGACACATCATCAGATTATGGCCTCCCCAAGCTATTCCCAGAAGAAAGTGCCATCACCACGCCCACTGTGCCTGCGTTGCCCCGTCCCCCAACGCTGCAGCTGTCATCAGACTACCCCGCTGGAAGAAACGCATCCAGGGATTCCTCAGCATCTCTCCACCAGCTCACCATTTCCTCCATGTCCTCAATGCCCTCTCCGAAGATGCCTATGCACGTGTCGATGCTGCCGGGTTCAGCAGGACAAAATCCATGCTGGAAAACTGGCAGATCACGGACAACTGTTTCGAGCCACAAGTGGGCTCCGACCATGCCCTATTGAAATTCATCAGTCGTCGACAATTACCCGGGGAAAGTCCCTTAGAGTTCTTCCATGCCTTACAACTTATGGCAGCTGGGGTAGATGACAATGCAGACCCCAACCACAGAGACCGCCTGGTGCGGACACGTTTTATCGAAGGGGTTTTGCCCGGTGACCTCCGAACGGACCTGCTTCGACACCTTCCCGCGAGCACAACTGAACTGCAGCGTGTCATTTTTCGGTTCATGGACGCCGAGCGCGACACTGCAGAATCAGCCAGCAGCTCCTTCTGCCCACTTCCAACAGCATCGACCGCAGCTGCACTTAGCACCGTCCCTTGCAACTCAACGCGGTCCCAGAGGCGCCCAGATGCAGATACCACCCTTAGCCATTGCTATTACTGCCGACGCTACGGAAGGAAGGCTCGCAAGTGTGGCCACAATCGCCCCCGCGAAAATAGTAAGTCTCTTTTTACCAATTTGTCTACCTTTACATGTAATAAGGAACCTCTCACTGTTTAGGGACTTGTTAATGGTGTGCAAGCTAGGATCTTACTGGATACTGGGACATCAGTGTCCCTAGTACGGACATCCCTCCTGCATCGGTTGACCCACTATCCACCCCATGTACCCACTCACAATGTGTTAACCATGGCGAATGGCGCTAAAATAGATGCCCAAGCAGTCACCAACCTACGGCTACACCTGGGGAACCTAGTAGTCTACCACTGTTTTCTGATCTGTCCCAAAATCACATGGAACCCGATCCTCAGCGTCGATTTTCTTACTGCACACTCTGCTTCCATAGACCTTTCCCACAATCAGGTCACCCTCGATGCAACGCTGACACTTCTAGACAGCTCTCAGCAGCCACCTCTTATTAAGCCCACTCTCACCGTTTCTTCTATTCTTAATCAAGTCTCACCCAACCCATCCGTCCCAGCGACCATCGGGGACCAAATGATAGCGTTACTTGGGGACTTTTTGGAGGTCTTTGACGAGGGGGACAGCCCTGGACGTACTAATATTGTGCAGCACCGTATTAACACTGGTAGCCACTCACCTGTGCGCCAGCCACCCAGACGCATCTGTGTTCATTATCAGCCCCAGCTAGAAAGGTTGTTACAGGACATGCTAGACAAGAAGATCATCGTACCTTCCACGTCCCTATGGGCGTCACCTAATGTGTTAGTTAAGAAGAAAGATGGATCTCTCCGTATGTGCATCGACTATCGCAAACTGAACTCTGTGACGAGGCGTGACTCCTTCCCGATCCCTCGCATTGACTCTACTCTCGACGCACTGAGTGGCTCGAAATGGTTTTCCACGTTAGATTTAGCATCTGGGTACTGGCAAGTTGAAGTACACCCGGACGACCGCCCAAGACTGCCTTCATACTCCCGACTGGGTTGTACGAATTTCGCACCATGCCTTTTGGTTTGTGTAATGCCCCCACCAGTTTTCAACGGCTGATGCAAGTTGTACTGGACAGTTTAGTTCCAAACCAATGTTTAATCTATCTTGACGATATCGTTGTTCACGGGAAATTCCCGGAGGAGCATATAGATAACCTACGCACTGCCTTTAAACGCTTATGAACTGCTGGCTTAAAGTTGAAACCGTCTAAAAGTACCTTTCTTCAGCAAGAAGTTATTTTCTTGGGTCATCGTATTTCACCAGATGGCATCCAGACAGATCCAGTGAAAACTCGCCTCATCTCTGACTGGCCCGTACCGCAGTGTAGTAAAGACGTTCGCAGCTTCCTGGGTTTAGCGTCGTACTATCGTCGTTTTGTCCCCGCGTTCGCCACTAAAGCGTCACCCCTGCATCACTTAACGGAACAGGGTCGAAAATTTTTGTGCACTAATGAATGTCGAAACGCTTTTAACGAGTTGAAGAAGCGCCTCACGCCAGCACCCATCCTCGCATTTCCTGACACGTCTCCATCTGCTGGCTCCTTCATTTTAGATACTGATGCAAGTGCTACTGCCATTGGCGCTGTCCTCTCCCAATTGACGCCTGACGGTCAAGAACGGGTTATTGGATATGCTAGCCGTAAGCTGGACAAACATGAAACCCGGTACTTCACGACACGCCGAGAGATGCTGGCCCTCGTCCATTTTCTCAAACATTTCCGCCCTACCATCCACAGGGTAATGGGCTGGTAGAACCATCACGAATCTTCTCCGTGACTTTCTGCGTAACGCTCCGGAAAACACCTGGAACTACGTCCTGCCCCTGTGCTTGCTGGCTTATCGCTTCTCCGTGCATTCCTCAACGGGTTTTTCTCCAGCTATGCTGTTGTTCGGACGTGAACTCCGTCTACCAGTCGACATCCAGGCGCCAATGCTACCGTATGAGAGAATCGACTGCATACCCTTCGTCCGACATCTTCGTCATCACCTGGAGGTAGCATACGGTCTGGCGCGCCGTCTTCTCCATTCCTCTCCAGAACACCGGAAGCGCATCTACGACTGGTTCGCTCGCGGACCCACATATTCCCTTGGTGATTACGTCTGGCTACATCAACCGTCAGATCCCACTGGTTCGTGCCCAAAATTCTACGCGCCATGGCAAGGACCATACGAGATCGTCCAACACCGACTCCCGACTACGTACGTCCTGCGAAATCTACGACGCCCTCCAGACACTCTCATCTCCACCCATTACAACCAACTGAAATCACATCATCCCGCAGCCGTCAAGGAGTCGCCGAAACCCTCACAACCGCCGCCTGCCACTAGCTTCGTCGAAGTACCGTCTGCAGGAGGCACGGCATACCCTATATCACCATCAGGCACTGAGGACAGTGCCCAAAGAAGGAAGGAGGCAATATAATGGGACAAAAACTAGTATAATACCACTAAATAAGTTTTCTTTTCTTCTTTTGCAGAAACCAATGCAGTATAAACTCATTGGAGCAAGAGGAGGAGCGTTTGGCCAGGAATGTTCTAACAGATGATTAATTAACTTGTACCCGCACACTTTAAATCTTGCTTAATCACTATACACATCTTTCACGGCACTCTGCGTTCTTCCTTCTCTGTCTGTGACTGTACGTGATCTTCTGTTACAGGGCTTTGAAATAGCAAAAATAAAATCGAATAGACAGTATATTTTTTAGCTTAAGGAAACAATTTAACATGTGTATAAATTTCACAGATGTGATAAGCATTGGATCCACTTACAAGAAGAATATTAATAGGTAACTTAATAAAAGAAGTATAAAGTTTGAAGATTTGATCTCTTTCAGATGGCTGTAATGGATGGATGAATCACTTGTATAATATTCGCTTTTTACAGAGGAAAATGTGTGACAGGTGATTTGGAAGTTCCACAATTCTTCAAATCTGTCACGGATAAACCGAGAGATTCACAAGGTACTCAGACGTAAATACAAATGTTGTAACTTGTTTGCCACACTTGAGACTTCTGAGACCAGGCAATTATATAACGCTGCTAGAAATAAAGCTATTGCAGAAATCCGCCAATCAAGGATGAAGTTCGAAGCACACCTGGCTCACAATGCAAAGGTACAACCTAAGAAAATTTTCTCATACATGAACTTCAGGAATAAAACATCCAATGGTGTCCCAAACCTGACTATTGACAATGAAACAGTCGAAGAAGATCAAGAAAAAGCAGAAGCAATGGCAAACTACTTCTCCCAAGTCCTCACTCTGGAGTCATCACTGCCTATAGGATCAGCCCTGGCTGCATCAGAAGAACATGGGATAGATTCCGTTAACATCGACCAAGGCATCGTGCTCAACTGCCTAAGGAAACTAGATGCAGGGAAATCAATGGGTCCTGATAATCTTCACACAAGGCTTCTCAAGGAGCTATCAGCCCACATAGCCGGCCCTTTGACTACGATCTTCAAGCTTTCTCTCTTAAATGGAGTGTTACCGCGTGACTGGAAAGACGCCATAGTAACCCCCATCCACAAACGAGAATCAAGACAAAGCCCTTCAAATTACAGGCCTATCAGTCTCACCAGCACTTTAATCAAGACACTGGAAAGAATCATCAAGAAAAGCATCATGGCATATCTAGAAAATAGAAGCTTATTATCTAGAGCACAGCATGGCTTCCGAAGGAACCTCTCATGCCTGTCAAATCTGTTCACTGCAAGAGAAAGCTGGGTCAAATCCAGGGACAACAGAAGACCCGTTGACGTCGTCTTCACAGACTTCAGCAAAGCCTTTGATAAAGTACCTCACAAAAGACTACTCATGAAGTTGGAAAGTCTTGGTATCAAAGGCAGCTTACTAAACTGCCTCAGGGAATTCCTCATAGATAGGAGGCAGAGTGTTGGGATCAACTCGAAACTCTCCTCTTGGACAGCAGTACGCAGCGGAGTGCCACAAGGCACAGTACTCGGACCTGTCCTATTTATTTTGTATATCAATGAGTTATCTCTGCTCACCGACTCTCCTATTGTCCTACACGCAGATGACCTAAAATTTGGAGAGAGCTGAAGGGCAACAGTGACACGTCCACGTTGCAAGAGGACCTCAACAAATTGTCAGAGTGGTCCATAGAATGGATGCTCCCGATAAATGTGGCAAAATGTGCAACCATGAGCATTGGACAAGCAAGCACGAGCTCCTACGAACTAGAGGGAATTACACTTCCATCAGTTCAGACTCACTTGGACTTAAGTGTCATAGTTAGCCACGACTTAAAAACTACAGCACACTGTCGCGCGGTGGCTGCACGTAGTTTCAAGTCGTTATGGGCAATTCGCAGAGCCTTTACTAGAATCACCTCCTTATATACATCTCTGGTAAGGTTAAGACTAGAAAACTGTATCCAGGCAGCCAGCTAGGATAAATTCTAGAAAGGGTTCAAAGGAAGGCAACACGTATGGTTCTCGGCATGACTAATTTATCATACGAGGAAAGACTAGACAGTTTAAATCTCTTCTCCTTGTCATACCGTAGGCAGAGAGGAGATTTAATCACAATGTTTAAAATTTTAAATAATGACTACGGACTTGACCTATTCTCTCTTTTCGTTCCAGCCAGGTCGGAACACCTTAGAGGACATAGCAGGAGAGTTCAAAAGCCAAGAAGAAATCATATTGCGGTTGAGTACTGGTTCTCACACGGAGTCATAAACTCTTGGAACCGACTCCCAGAAGAAGTGGTGTGTGCAACCTCAGCTGATTCGTTCAAGAAGGGTTTGGACAACCACAGAAATTTACTAGAAAAGGATTAACATAGCCTTCTATCCTCAACCAATAAATCTGAAATCTGAATCTGAATTGTTTACGTAAAATACATCCCAGGAATTATTTAGCATTTTCTATCATAATTGACATTTTTCAACGAATGCTGACACTTCTTATGCACGTCAGCATGTCCCCAGCTAGCAATGATTTCGGGTGCAATGTAGGATATTTGGGGCAGTCTTAGGGCGCATTGCAGAATGATAGGGGCACTTGCATGAACGGTCATTTGCTAGAAATCAACCAATGGTAGTAACCCATATGTATTTCCGAAACCACAGACAGATAACTTTTGGAGCAGACTTCGAGCGCAATGAAGAATGTTTGCGGCAAACTTCGGGTGCATTGCAGAATTGATCAATTCGATGAACAGACAGCATTTTGTCAACACACTGAAAACGACTATTTTTCTCGCTTTTGACACGTTTTTTTAGTTGAAATACGGTATTTAAAACGTATTTCTGCCGATAAAACCACTAAAAACAACATAGAATGGCCCAAACAAAACACCACGATAACACCTTAAATCTGCAGCAATCAGCTGATTTGTGCCTCTATCCTCCATTCAATGAGGGCGCCTCGTACACGACCTCCAAACACAATTAGCTGAAAGTCTTATATGTTCAGTGAGTGTAATATTATATCTGTACTTCAATCATGAGTTTCACATTCTTTCTTTATGGGTTATTTATGGGAGAAAAAACTGAATTAAATACAACAAATTTCTCATCACATTTCATAATACACAGATTGAGAGGAGAAATATATTCCTTGTCGATTAGTTCCTAATCATCTGCCCTACACTAATATATAGTTTTTCACATAAAATTCTTTACAAATCAGGTGGTTATTTTAGACAATCATTTTTGGATATAGAGGGATGAAATTAAGAGTTTAGATGTCATCTAAACAATTAATGAGATTTACAGTTTTAAAGGAGGGCTGAAAATTAATCACTGAATTCAAGATAAGTTAATTCTTAGGCGCTAGCAACAAGTTATTAAATAATCAAGAAATCTGTAAAATAATGGTGAGTAGTAAGAAGAAGAGAATGACTCAGAAGAATTACGTAGAATAAAAATAAGTTAATAGAATTGCCTAGATTTGATGATATTAGATAGTTGGAGGCGATCGGCAGGAAGCCTTGCTTGACCTAGGTTTCGTGCTAGCTGGCATTCTCTAGTCAGCAAGGCGTGTCTGCAACCTTGAATGGACTCATGTTTCCTCTGAGATTCGAACCCGCGTCACCCAGTGTTGCAGTCAGAGACGTTACCACTGAGCTATTCGGGCTCAAATCAATGTGCACCGTGATGGTGAGCTACCTAGAATGGTGGTCACATTGCAAACCTGACTGACAGAATTCAGTCTGCATTAAAGAAAAGACTATACACGTCACACTAGTTACTAGTTACAAATTTTTTAGAACGCACACACAGATTTGGCTTGTTCAGATGAATTCCGATTGTCTCTGCTGAAATTAAAAGGCGTAGTCGCAAACCATGCAAGAGGTTAGGTGATATACGATACACAACCTCAAAGCTTTGTTAGAATCTATTTCAATTCCAGTATCGACGAGATGAGCCAGTATTGAGCTGTGCATAACTTTATTCGGACATTTGCCAAACCAAGATGGGGGTGTTCAGAAATTCAACGATGAACTTGCCTGATCGCACGCCCAGTCTAACTAGCTCCACACGAGCAGTTAAACTGTCAAATACACATGAAAGAGGCTAAACAAGGCAGTTTGTCTTTATTTCTTGAACTGGGTTTTGGTTGGCTAGTAAATATATTCAGCATAGCTTAGCTGTGTTGAAAGTCATTTTGAATGTCCTTCTCAGACGTTGTAATAAGATCTTACTATTGACGCTATCCGTGAATGGTAATCTTAGGAAGACTGATTTGTTGGGAACAGTATAGGCACCTTCAGACTTTTACTATCCGAGTTCATGTGTTCGTTCACGAATTTAGTCGAGTATCCATAACCGAGTTCTTCGTTCAGTGTCTCATTTGAACAGAAAACTCTAGCCCGGTGAACCAGACATCTAACCAGATCAGTTTATATTTTAGATGTGCGAAGCTCAGGAAGTGAGTATATTATCTAGTGGAGGTAGGTTTTCTCTGCGAACGTCTATATATTGTTCCGCCTGTCCGCTTAGTGATTAGGTCGTCGAAGAAGGGGATAGAGTCATTTTCTTCCTCTTCTTCAGTGAAGCTTATGCCAGAATGTGCTGTATTAAATTTATCCGATGTGTCTTTAGTCTCACTTTCTTTCTTTACAACTATGAATGAATCATCAAAATATCGGCAATAGAAATCAAGATTACATATTACATCTTTAAGAGGACCATTGTCTACTTTTGCCAGGATTAGGCCTAGTGGTGATCGCAAGGCAACACCATCTAATTGGCTATACATTTCTTTATTGAACAGAAAGTTTACGTTCATTGTACATCCTAGAAGAAGTTCTTTTAGGGAAGACACAGGAATTCCAGTCTCTATATCTTGGTTCATCAATTCATTGCCTATGTAATCAACTACTTCCACCAAAGGCACGTTGGTGAATAAGGAACATACATTCAGTGATATCATGTATTTGTCCTCCACATTTAATTCTTTGATTTTTTCTACAAACTCATAACTATCTTTTATGCCATTTTTCACAAGTTTCTCATGTAACAGCTGTAAAAGTTCTCACAGTTGAATGGTATGGTGAGCTAGACATATAGAGGGTCGGTCTGAATGGCAAGCCGTTTTTGTGAATCTTTGGTAAGTCGTATAACCTGGGTGTCACCGTGCTGACAGAATTTAGTATTTCATACAAGGCAGGTGAAGTATGGCCTTGTTATTTCAAATTTTTTAAAGACTCTGTTAATTGTCTCTCAGTCCTCTTGTATCTTGGTTAGTTGACAGTTTCTGAAATTTATGTGCATCACTTAATAAAGTTTGCATTTTGCTAAGGTAATCAGACTTATCCATGATAACGACTTCTGAGTATTTGTCAGGTGTACAGATTACTATATTCTCATTTCCTTTCAATTTCTTTAAAACCTCTTGATGTCTTTTGGTTAAAACATCCTTTGGGTTGCCTCTACTATTGATCTATTTGTAACAACAATCGTTCAAAGTTACCCTAAACCTGTTAATCTCCTCATTCGATGAGGGTATTTAGCCTCTAGTTTGAGCATAAAGATTCTCAAGTTGAACTCGCACATGCCATCTGTACATAGCTGAAGCATGAGCTATTCGGGATCTGAAACCGGACCTCTGCATTCAAAAGCGATACATACATCCACTCGCTCTACCGTGGCCAGAGTAACGTTCTTACTATAATTTTGCTTCTTCTTTTTATTATGTAAGTTCACTATTATTATTGTTATTACTACTATTATTTTATTATTATTATTCCCATCACCCAAATTTTCTTACTACTTTATTACCGTTTATTAATAGCATTGCTTTTTCATACAGGTTTTATATAAAAACACTTTATCGCCTTTCAACTAGTTCCTGTCCATTCTACACGAGCTTATTGATTAGTCATTATCTCACACTTATTACGCCATGCCAACTTCTGTCTCTTTTCTAACTTACAATTAGTCATCCCTTCTAGGCTACACCTGAAATTACGTAATACATTTTTCGAGGACAAAGTTTACCAATATCTGATTGGCCTAAAGTTTTCTTTGATAAATTTAATTACAACTGTACAGCTTGTGAAAATGGATCGTCGAAAAAAAAATTTTCTTCACTGTTTAATCCTTTTTCGTATAATTCAATTTTGACAAAATTCTATGTACATTTACACAATCAAATTTTAGGTTGTAAGCAACTGAAGAGATTCCGTCGAAATAAATGATGACTTCATATAATTATTCTGCACAAACATTTGTTTTTGCTTTGTTTTCAAATTCATATAGAGGAGAAATGTAAGAATCAAGTGAAAGGGAAGATTGAAACTAACCAGAAAAATCAATAATTGTCAAGATGAAAGAGAGGAAAGCTGTGGCCAGTGTCGTCTATCAGATCAGGTGTGCGGTGTAATGAAATCGCCTCACAGTGGCGCTAAAAATTTTACTAAATGACAGAAGTCAGGGCCATCCATTGGATTTTGTTTCATTGGCTGAATGTTCAGCCAGCTTACCTTGAAATCTGAAGGTCGTAGGTTCAGTCGATGGTGATGGATACATAGATACATACTTCTGGATAGTTAGTTCGAAACAACTGTCCACTACTCCCCAGTTTTCAATGGCTTTCTAACTGATAACAATCAGTGGACATTTAATTTTTGTTATACTTATTTGTCTACTATGTAAAAAAGTAGTAGTATATGCTAATGAACTAAATTATTATTTATTCGACACAAAATCGTGTAGATGCCTTAATAAATGGTGGAAAATACTCTTCCGTAGTCGTTAGTTATCAGTGCTTGTTACCTCTGATTTTTGTTCGGGTCAATAAATCGAATTTTTCATAAAATATGAAGTAATGGTATAGATATAACTGAACATAAGTTTATACCCTGATAATTACGTGTGATTAGGAAATTAGGGACATTCTATGCGTATAAAATATGACTGTTTCGTATGAATACTGGCCTCATCTCTCCAATTACAATCAGACTCTGAATAGTTTGACAAGGTGGATGGTGACTAGCAGAGGAATCCAGAATGAGTCTTTACTTCTCTCTGAGACTCATCAGCTGGTTATACCTACATTCTCATTTGGTGATGGCGCAGCCAGTGAGACTCAAGTCCATCATTTCACACTCCAAAGTGCTATTTACTAGGTCACTTGGGCAACGAAGCCGAACATTTTGGTCCAATTAATCAACGGGAGAGTAAAAAGTGATTTTCTTATTATTTCTTATTTTTTCTTATTATTTATTTATTATTATTTCTTATTAATTAATATTTTCGCATGTATGTCCTTTTATATGTCGGGACTTCGATCAATTTCAATGTCAGTTTCGTGAGAAAATCAACGACAATTAGAGAGTGATTGATGGCTAAGTAGCACTCAATAGAAGGTTAATTGTCTCGTCCTGATTTCTGATTGATCCGCAGTGTACGACAGTGAACCCACCAGGAATCAAACCTTCAAGTCATGGGTGCCTGCTGATGAAGAATACCAAAATAGGACCAAACAGCTCTCCATGATCATCAGACTGGAAAGTGATCAAATCCCTGAGACCCAAACACATGAAAGGTACTCTCAATACGTTAACCATGCAGCTACTGAATTAGGGTGGAATAGTGTGTCAGTTCGGTTACTAAGGATACGTACACTGAAATAAATCGAAGCATTCTACATACAAAACTTAAAATCAAAAATATCAATCTCCTACTCATTGATGGCACATTTGGATGGATGTATTGAATATTTAATGAGAATTCATGGCTTCGTATTGTCTAGTGTGAAGCAGATGGTCATGCATCGCCATCATTAACGGTGGCGTTATATCACAAATGTTTGCTTTATTCCTTCACGTTCCCAGTGGAACACAGGGGGCTTCAAGCTAGAGCCCGCTTGAAGTTTCTGTAGCAGTGGTGATTATTTTTGCAGGATGGTGTTGCTAGCCTCATGCCCAACCTTTCCTCTTTACCAGCTGTATTACTGGCTTAGCGAGGTAAAGGAGTGTGGCGTCGACCTGCAAGCTAACACTGTTTGTTAATTTTTTTGTTTTCTGTCTTACCCCTCCCCCCTCTTTTCTACTTTGAAAGCGTATAAATTGACGATGAAAACTTAAACTAAACAAATTGTAATGCTTACATTTTGTATGCATCAATTTTATAGTATTTCTTCTCTACTATCACTTAAACATTAAAGTATGTTATTATCATCTATATAACCATTGTAATTTCAGGTAGTCAATGGCAGCTGATGAGAACCTGTGAAATAGAATGATGATATCACTTTATACTGCAAATCTGGTCTTTCTTTCTCTATCGAAATTTATCAAGAGAACCAAATGTATGAAAAACCATTTTACCCCGATTAGAATTTTTTCTAACTGAATATGAGAAGTAATAGTGTAACAGGCAAACCAGCAGACACACAGGTAATGAAAGCAGAACACGAGCTGTGCAGGCCAGTGGTCCCTAGTGCATAACAGGACGTACTGGCAGTTGGCGAAAGCATGTGCTCCACACCCTCGAATCTCTTGACTACCTTGAGGGCTTCTGATATAGATTTGGCAGGTTGGCGTAGTAGCTGGCACTTGAGCTCGTACGATAAGAGGCCTTGTGCAAACCGGGTACAAATAACCTCATCACGGCTCGGTTTAGGAAGGGTAGGAAATGAGTAAGACGCGATCTCGCGAAGCTGATGGAGGTAGTCGGCACCTGTTTCACCTGGTTCTTGGCAGCGGCTTAGGAAGGTGTGCATGTACGCAGAGGTGCTAGAAGTTTTTGCGAAGCATTCGCCTAAGATGTGCCAGTTGTAACTGAGCGGCTTAGATGCGGAGAATCCCCCAGCGATTGCATGACGTAACGCGGCATCACTCAATGCTAGCATAATCTGATTATATTGGGCTTGTGGAGAGAGACCTGTTAGAAGGGACTCCATACGAAATTTCTAGAGTTCATAATCACTGTTGATGTCCAACGTTGGTGGTCCTCGCACAGGTAGGATGTGTTCTGTGGCTGGAAGATGTGTGTTGGAGAGTATTTCAGGAGGTTCGAATGAGTCTGATTTCATATTTAGACTGAGTTTGGGACACCTCCGACACAAATTTGTAACATGCAAACCAGCAGACACACACACACAGGTAATGAAAGCAGAAAAAAAGCTGTTCAGGAGAGCGTTTATACCACGAAATTGACTTTTAAAAAGTGCGGGAGTACAGTTTTAGAGTACAACAGTTTTACTGGTCTTCCTTAATGTTTAGGTTCTGTAATTCTTGTATCTCCTGGTCCAGACAGTTGACTCCCGGGTATCTTCCTGCAAGTAGAGAAAATAAAACATTGATTAGTGTTATAATATAGGTTTTGTTTTCATTAAAATAGAAAGCAAAAATATAAATTAAAAAATATTTGGGAAATTTCGTATGGTACAATAATAATAATTTGCTTTATTCCAGAAACAGTACTAGTGGTACAGTGTGGAATTTTCAGCACATATCTACAATATTTGCATCTAATTTTATCAAACACTTAAAAGGAGTATTTTCGAGAAAAAATAAATATCAAGACAACAACAACAAAAAAACACAAAAAACACGAAATAATTTTTTAAAATGCGAAAAAATACCAAGAAGTAGAAAGGAGAATAAACAGCATTTAATAATAACTCAGCATCGGGTAGTGGAAGCTATGATGTGATTACGCATGGTGACAGTAAAGCTGTAGTCATACAAGAAGTTATGAAATGATATTTAAGAATGTTTATCACCAAGATGATCTGTTAATTTGGTTGAAACAACTCTAAACAACCATAAAATAACATTTCAGGTTTGTTGTTTTGTTTTTTATTGTCAGGTCTAATGCAGTGTTTGTAGTGGTAGTGTGAGTACTCCTGCATAATACAAGATTTTAAGGTGGTGATAATGGCGTTCACAATCAATGATTGTCAGTTAATATTGTCGAACAAAAAAAAACAACAACCACAAAACTAATAATTACATGATGGTTAATGACCGGACAATTTTTTGTACTACTCATAGTGCTAATATAGTCGTAACCAGTAGATACACAAAAGAAGGAATAGAGTAAAGTGCAAAAAAGGAAGCCAATGTTAATAATTTAGGCAGTTAAGTATGTTTAAGAAGGTGTTCACTATAGAATACAAAATAAGAGAGAAATAAAAGAGCCAAAATTATGTTATTAACAACAAAGCAAGTCATAGGTTTCGCGCTTAACATTGTCTCAGAACGCGAGCCAAATATGGTATCGTTGAGTCCCTGTACTTGGTTGTACGAGCAAAAATGAGTGGGCTGTAAAATCAGTCAATCTAACACAGAATACTGAATCTTCAAGGTCATTCACTATTGATTGGTTCATACTAATATCTAATAACAAATTAGCTGTAGTTTTGGTCTAAACTATTCCCATACAAATAAAGGAAAAAATAAATAATAATAATTATCCGTGTAGGTTGTTTGTTGTAGTTATTTATCTCTCCATCTTCCACTTTTCACAATTAACTAGGTTTCCTTTCAAAAATATGGCGATAATGTTGTAACTTCTTTGATCTTACATAAATCAGTGTCTAACGATACCAGCCCACATCATTATTCAGCCATGAACTAATGACTGGTTGGTATTCATACGGTGGGAATTTTCCATCCATCCATCCTCCACCCACTCAATTAGAAGTAAATAACTCATACTTTGTTAATGTCCATTTATTGATTATGATATCTTATCACTAACAATAATTGTTACGCATTATAATAAAGGTTACTTGTATTTTCCAATGAATGAAAAACAAAACGATATTGTTTTTACTGACGTTTCGCTATTTAATGCTAATAGCTTTATCAAAGTAGTATTATTAAACCGGAATTTACAAAATCTCAGCATATATATAACAAAAGAGTTAAGGGGTGAGAAAATAGACTTAGGTCAAGTTAAAAGGACATATTGAAAGTAAAAATAGCAATGAAGATCACTAAACCAAATAACAAAGGTAATAGTACGTCTGTTATGATATCAAAATAAAGTTTACTAACTTGATCATCGTTCGTCTGTCTGGGTGCATTTTTAGTTGTCAAGTTGGTCAATTGGTAAAGATAACAAAATCAAGTGTGGATTGTTGGATTTGATCGGTGTGTAAAATTATAAAAGTAGTGTGTGTTTACATAGTGAACTTGCTTATCACATTCGTGTTGATTTTGTCAACACAGACATTAAATATGGCCGAAAACGCATTCCGAAATCATGCACATCAACAGTCGTCATTCCATAAAGAGCAGAGACGTCAGATGATATCAGAAGAGTACTCAATCAGCTCGACATTAGAGATTTCTTCAAAACATTAGACACACTACGAAACAACCTTGTCCATATAAAAGACCAGATCCCTAAAAATTCTCTATCTAATTGTGTCTATAAAATAAAATGCTTGGAATGTGATGCGATTTACATCGGACAAACATCGCGAGAAATCAAAATCAGAAGAAATGAACACCGTAGAGCATCTGTTCGACCACCGAGAAATCCCGTTGAACTACAGAAACTTGAAAAATCATCAGCCATAGGTCTACATGCTATAGAATCAGGTCACAAAATTGATTTTGACAATATTGTAATAATCCAGAAAAACTTCAGAAATCATAAAGAACGTTTAATATCAGAAGCACTTCATATCAAGTGGAATCCAAATTGCCTGAATAGGAATGATGGACTAAAACAGAATCTGACCTGGTTACAACACCTCCCTCCCCCATCAAGTGACAAAATCGACACGAATGTGATAAGCAAGTTCACTATGTAGACAAACACTACTTTTATTATTTTACACACCGATCAAATCCAACAATCCACACTTGATTTTGTTATCTTTACCAATTGACCAACTTGACAACTAAAAATGCACCCAGACAGACGAACAATGATCAAGTTAGTAAACTTTATTTTGATATCATAACAGACGTACTATTACCTTTGTTATTTGGTTTAGTGATCTTCACTGCTATTTTTACTTTCAATATGTCCTTTTGACTTGACCTAAGTCTATTTTCTCACCCCTTAACTCTTTGTTATATATATGCTGAGATTTTGTAAATTCCGGTTTAATAATACTACCTTGATAAAGCTATTAGCTTTAAATAGCGAAACGTCAGCAAAAACAATATCGTTTTGTTTTTCATTCATTGGGAAATACAAAAACCTTTATTATAATGAATATCATATACCCGATGCCCAAATTTTTTCAAACGGTTAAAAGTGAACTTGTTATGTATTGTTTAAATAATATATATTATACGTGTCGATAAACATTGGCATGCGTACTGAAATCCTTAAAGAATTTTGTTATTAAGGTGTACCATGAATGTAAATTTCAAATTTGATGGCACACTTTACAGACAAGACAAGTGGACGGGGTGGCGATGGGCTCCCCATTGGATCCCATTTTGGCTGATTTCTTTCTAAGTAAGCTAGAAAACGAACCTCTGAACAACTTTATCAGAAGGTTCTCATTTTATTGTTGATATATGGATGATACCTTCATTCTTCGTGATAATGATTCCGATAGGAGTACAATAATTACTGAATTCAATGAAGTACATTCGGCTATGAAATTCACGTGCGAAGAGGAATCCCAAAACAGAATTGCCTTCCTGGATGTCCTCCTTACAAGAAAACCAGATGGTAGCATAAAAAGAAATTTGCATAGAAAAAGTACATGGACAGGACAATATACACATTTTCACAGCTTCGTTCCTCTCAAGTACAAAAGAAATTTAGTAAAGACCCTCAGCCACAGAGTTAGAGCTATATGCTCAGAAGAAGTAACTGAAGATAAATTTATCAAGAAATACATGACAAAGAAAGCGGAAAAGGACTACTCACTATCTGTAAACAAGAAGCCAATTTATATACGACTGCAATTCAAGGGCCATATACCAAGTGAAATAATTACGAAGAAATTAAGGAAATCAGTTCAAAGAACTTTTAATGGTGGCAAACTACACGTTTTATTCTCTACACGACCGGTGGTGATTCCTCGATTGAAAGATGAAGTACCTAGACTACCCACTTCCAATTGTATCTACCAATTCAACTGCACCTGTCACTCTAGGAACTCGATTTTTCGTGCTCTCTCGAAAACATCTCTCAGTACGGTCAAGCAAAGGTGTATTGAAAACCATCAATAGTTCGATATTAGACCATCTGGTCCAAACCGGCCGGCCACAAAGCCAGCGTTGAAAAATCCTTCTCTATCATCTACCGAGTACCAAATAAACTGCCAAAATCATGGAAGCACCACATGCTCCAAACAGTAGAGGCTATCGCGATTCGCGTGAAACAACCAGTGCGCTGTGCACAAAAGAACCAAGTCCAGCTAGCCACTACTACTGCCCTAACGGGCCTTCAGTGAAGACTATAAATTCATGAATTTGTGATATTATCTTTCCTAATTTTTCTGACATTCAGTGCATTGTTATGTTGATGCTATTCAGCTGTAATCTATTGACATTGTTGATTAGATGTTGTTTAAGCATTACTGTTGTTGATAACACTAATTTATTCCTTCACTATAATGTATATATAACTGTAGAGCTTGATGATGAAGGGTTTATCGAATAGAGTATTCTTTGTTCAGTATCCATTTGTTTGAGATAGTCTTAGTTTACAATTAAAAGCGTTCTCTGAGCTGGTTGGTTTAATCGCGAAGCTTTCGTCGTCCTTCCGGACAACATCTTCAGCGCCATATTTATCACGAAGTGAAGTGATTTAAATTTTCTCATGCATGATGTAATTGCGTCTCCTGGTTACTATCTTCACATATGTATTGACCACTTTCTATTGACTAGGATTTTAAACGTTTTGGTCACCTGATTTACTTTTTATTAATTGGTATACTTCATCTATATTAACGTGTTTGTTAATCGCATTTTCGCTTGAGTACCAGGCCTCTAGGAATTCTCTGGCACTTTTCGTGTTTTCTCTGTTTAAGATTTTGACATGATCCCAATCAAACTGATGACCATAGTTGTCTGCATGCATTGATACTAAAGAATTCATATCATGTCTTTTCACGGCTGATTTATGTTCTTGGATTCTGATTCGAAGGGGACGCCCACTTTGGCCGATATAATGCTTGTTACAGTTCATACAATTTATTTTGTAGATGGTATTTATTTTATCCCCTTTTTCTGTTGGATCTTTCGGTTTGCATAATATCGAATTAAGCGATTTGACTGGCTTGTGTGCTATATCTATATCAAACGGTTTCAGTACTCTAGCTGTTATTTCAGAGATGTTCCTCATGTATGGTAGAATGAATTTCCTTGTGGTCTTAGATGATGGTTTCTTGTTGGTGTTCTGACTCGACTTTAAACACTTTTTGATGAAATTTTGTGGATAACCATTCTTTTTGAAGACCGTTTGTAGGTACTTTTCTTCCATTCTTTTCAGCTCTGGAGTGCTGCAATGTGTCTGAACTCTTTTAAACAATGTCTGCACACAGTTTCGTTTGTGAGTAACTGGATTATTGCTAGAATAGTTGAGTATTTGATCTGTGTGCGCACAGATCACACACACACACAGATCACACAGATCAAATACTCAACTATTCTAGCAATAATCCAGTTACTCACAAACGAAACTGTGTGCAGACATTGTTTAAAAGAGTTCAGACACATTGCAGCACTCCAGAGCTGAAAAGAATGGAAGAAAAGTACCTACAAACGGTCTTCAAAAAGAATGGTTATCCACAAAATTTCATCAAAAAGTGTTTAAAATCGAGTCAGAACACCAACAAGAAACCATCATCTAAGACCACAAGGAAATTCATTCTACCATACATGAGGAACATCTCTGAAATAACAGCTAGAGTACTGAAACCGTTTGATATAGATATAGCACACAAGCCAGTCAAATCGCTTAATTCGATATTATGCAAACCGAAAGATCCAACAGAAAAAGGGGATAAAATAAATACCATCTACAAAATAAATTGTATGAACTGTAACAAGCATTATATCGGCCAAAGTGGGCGTCCCCTTCGAATCAGAATCCAAGAACATAAATCAGCCGTGAAAAGACATGATATGAATTCTTTAGTATCAATGCATGCAGACAACTATGGTCATCAATTAATGATTGGGATAATGTTGAAATCTTAGACAGAGGAAACATCAAAAGTGCCAGGGAATTCCTATAAGCCTGGTACTCAAACGAAAATGCAATTACAAGACACGTTAATATAGATGAAGTATACCAATTAATAAAAAGTAAATCAGGTGACCAAAACGTTTAAAATCCTAGTCAATAGAAAGTGGTCAATACATATGTGAAGATAGTAACCAGGAGACGCAATTACATCATGCATGAGAAAATTTAAATCACTTCACTTCATGATAAATATGGCGCTGAAGATGTTGTCCGGAAGGACGACGAAAGCTTCGCGATTAAACCAACCAGCTCAGAGAACGCTTTTAATTGTAAATCATCCACCTGAGCTACAAATCTTCTCTATTATTTCATAGTCTTAGTTTGGCAGATTTTTACTGCCGTAATTTCTGATGGTTAAGTTCTTTTGTATTCCAAGTGGAATATAGGACTTCAGGTTTGAGTGTTAGAGTTCCAATAGGTGTATTGATGTTTTTACGAAGTGAGTTTGTTAGCCTAATCTGACCCGATCCCATCCAACCTTCTCTTCATCTGGATTTGTTACCAACTTAGTGAGGTTTAAGAATGCATCAGTCAGAAGTCGAACCCTTGACCATAAATGTTGTTGATGAGTATTATTCCTTCTGAACCACTGACGCACCATAATAGACACACAAATACACACATTAAGGGGGGGGGGGTTCTTCTATTTAAGAAGTGAGTCTGAATTTTTTTTCGTAGGTGTGGCTTTTGTGATTCAGTGGTAGAATGTTTGTCAAGCCCACACACGTGGTTCCAGTTCGATTCCTAACTGATTGAATACGGTGAAATGATAACTTGACCCATTAAAGGATTGAATCCAAATTAATTTATGAGATATCAGTTGGGCAATGAGTGTTGAGTAATAGGGGCGGGGAGTAGATATAATTGATATGATTACTCAGAAGTGGCTTCAAAAGTAAAAATAAATTTGTAAAAAAAATTATATTTGTAAAATCTCAGCGAGATTGAAATGATTAATTCCAACGTTTCGTTCGGCAATCTGGTCCGAACTTTTTCAGGGAAATTAATCGAAATTAACATAACAGAGGTTTATACATAAAAGGAACATCACTTGTTTTTAAAAATTTGTCCAATCATGAGTCATTCAACAAGTGTCAACAAGTATAGTAAACAAAATTTTATGAGCTGTGATCAAAATTTGACCTCGGACTTACAAATATTGGTCTACCTTTGTTAAACACTTTAAACAGAGTGTGTATGTGTGTGTGGGTAAACAGTTGTAAAACCTGAAGAAGTTCGGACCAGATTGCCGAACGAAACGTTGGAATTACTCATTTCAATCTCGCTGAGATTTTACAAATATAATTTTTTACAAATGTCTACTTCTCACTCGGTGCCCAAATATTTAATAAATATTCTGTCAAATCTTGACGACAGTTCATTTGAATTATTTTGCAATCGAATTAAAAATAAATGTTATAAATTACGTAATGCACAACGGCATAAAGAAAGAAAGGGTTAGAAATGTGATAAGGTTGAAATTGTTATTGAATGAGAAGAAAGGTAGTTGATTGTCCATTTCTAAAGTGTGAAGAAGGTGAGAAAATGTGCAAAAAGGAACATGTTAGAGTGATAATAGTGAATTCATTATTAAAGTAAAGGTAAAGTATTTATTAAAAATGAAAAAACAACACTAATGAAAATCACGGAATATATACATTGGATCATAGAAATTATTAAAAAGACGGTTGCAGCGAGGAAGAAAATTTTCTTTTCGACGAAGTCATCAACTAGGCTGTACATTCGTGTATTTATAACAAATGGATGGAAAAGTCCCAGAATAATTTCCACGCTTTGTATCTAAAAGAAACACGTCCAACCCTTGTCCCTACCATGGCCATCATAAACAGGTAATTCTTTTAGTAATGACCATCACTTTTTTTCAACCCCTATTTACACTACCATATTTTCATATCCGAACTTCCTGTTTATTTTGTCATTTTATTATTTCTACATATTTAATCCCTGACTGCATAAACAATTATTCGTCACATTAGTTATGATCTCACTACATTTTTTTATCCAAACATTTCTAACCCCCAATCGCACAATATGTCAATCTTCTCAGTAATTATGATGCTACTTTGTTTGAGTTTTGTCCATCCCCCCCCGTTTTATTATGTCATTTTAATTCCTAATTGTAATTTTATTAATTTGACCCTTAACCAGAAATTATTCTGGAACTTTCCTATCCATTTGTTATAAATACACGAATGTACAGCCTAGTTGATGACTTCGTCGAAAAGAAAATTTTCTTCGCTGCAACGTCTTCAACGACATCAAATTCACAAGAGAAGTGGAATCAAAAAACCAAATCCCATTTTTGGACGTCTTAGTCAAGCGAACAACCACAGGGGAATTAGAAACTCAAGTCTATAGAAAATCAACTCACACAGACCAAATCCTGAATTACAACAGCAACAATCCAACAGCACACAAAAGGAATTGCATACAAACACTATTCAAGAGGGCCAGCCAGGACTCATTGCAGCACTCCCACCTTAAGGAAAACTGAAGAAGGATATCTCATGGACGTCTTCCAAAAGAATGGATATTCACTGAATTTCATCAAAAGACACCTAGCCGACCCCCAAGCCAACCTATCAAACCAAAAGCCCCCAAGGAAAGCACAAAGAAAATCGCCTTGCCATGTATAAAGGATATCTCAGAAATCACTTCAAGACTCTTCAAAGCTTTAGGATTTGACGTCACACACAAACCAACAAAATCACTTCACTCAATCCTATGTCAACCAAAAGACTCAACAGCGAAAGAAGATAAAACCAACATCATCTACAAAATAAATTGTATCAACTGCGAAAAACACTACATTGGCCAAAGTGGACGTCCCCTTCGTCTTCGTATCCACGAACATAAGCTAGCTGTCAAAAGACATGACATCCACTCCCTCATATCACTACATACAGACAACCACGGGCATCAATTCGACTGGGACAACGTTCAAATATTAGACAGAGGAAACAACAAGAATGCTAAAGAATTTTTAGAAACTTAGCATTCCAGTGAATCATCAATCAATAAACACATCGAGATAGACAAAATTTATCAACCGATAAGAAAGAAACCTGACACACAAAGGGTCAAAGTTCAAGTCAAAGAAACAATCAGTTCCAATACAGGTAACCTTGAAGGTGTGAAAACATAAAAACAACCAGTTACGTCCAACGTCACTTCAAACTGAAGTATGCGCTGAAGATGTCGCCTAGCAGGGCGATGAAAGCTTCGCAAATTAACTATCCAGCTCAGAGAACACAACCATGTCAAAATCATCCACCTGAGCTACAAATCTTCTCTATCATATCTATACCAGAAACTTGTTTCGTTCTTGTTATTAGGACACTTGTTACGCCTTTTTAGAATTAGAAGTTCAAATTTTAACTCATGAAGCATTACTGAGACATTTTTCGAGGCTTACTTATACAGGTTATATTATTACCACTATTATTCTTTACTTTCCAAAACTGTTCATGAATTTTTGTCTTCCCCTTCATATCACTCATTCCTTCTCATCGAGATATTACTCGAGGGCCTGGAATGTGATGCCACGTGAAGCTCTCCTCAGTATCTATTCAGTTCAACTTCATATCTTTCTACATATTTGTTGGATGGTGGGTTGTTGTTGACTGGTTCCTTCACCGAGTCAGCTAGCAATTTGATCTGATGCTGAAAGTCTGCGGTCTACTGGAAATGGGTTTTAGTGATACACTAAGTCTCTCAATCATATAGAAGTACAGGCTTGATATTAGTCGTAGCACAGTAGAGAAAAAGTCTATCTTTCTACAACTTTTCTTCAAAGGTGAGGATATTATTAGTGGAATGAGATGCGCACTGGACGTTGCTCTGAAAAGAACGTATTTGAGCCGCCAATCTTGTATGTGTTCATCAAACGACCAGTTGTTTAAGACAATCAAAAGTGGACAAACTTCCACCTCTAACTGTGTTTACCAATTTACATGTGCGTGCCAAAGCACATTCAAACCGCAGAAAAGAAAGGGGAGGGTTATTGTCCTCATTTGTGAACTCATATCAAAGGATATGAGGGAAAAAGGCCCACAGTGTGACTGCGCGCCATCCACTACACACTAGTCACTTTGATGTAGTTGTGTTCCCTGAGCTGGATGGTTTATTTGCAAAGCATTCAATGTCTTACTAATCAACATCTTCAGCGCATACTTCAATTTGAAGTGAGCTCTTAGATCTCTCCGCGAGTTTCTTAGTTACCCCTCCTGGTGACCTTCAACTTGATTAGTTGTTTTTGTGTGTTTTCACACCCTCTAGGCTACTTATATTGATATTGGTGCTGATTATTTCCTTGACCTGAAGTTTCACCCTTTGTGTGTGAGATTTCCTTCTTATCGATTGAAAATTTTTGTCTATTTCGATGTGTCTACTGACTGACGACTCAGTGGAATACCAGGCTTCTAAAAATTCTCTAGCATTCTTGGTGTTTCCTCTGTCTAATATTTGAACGTTGTCCCAGTCGAACTGATGTCCGTGGTTGTCTGTATGTATGTGTGTATCCTTCATACCAATACAAGTAGCCTAGAGGTTGTGAAAACACGCAAAACAACCAATCGCTTTCAAGGTCACCAGGAGAGAGAACTGATAAACTCGTGGAGAACACAACCATATCAAAATCATCCACATGAGCTGCATATCTTATTCGACACTGGTCATACTGTGAACAATTTGAAAGCACTCAAAATAATCAATAGTCAAAAGAAGCCTAGTTTGCTACGTTCTGATGAATCAATCACTATCAAACAATTAGAAGCAAATCTAACTAAACTTTGTTTCTACCTTAAAAGGTTTGTAATCTGTTTTCAGGAGTACTGGTTCAATTATCCTATAAATAAACAATCTTTTTAATTTTTTAATCCAATTTAGATTTTCCTGTCAACTGATCGAACCGAAGTGCTCGGTCTCAGGTTGACATATCGGCTCATTGTGCAGATGCTTTGACGACCTCTGGTTATGTAAATTGAAGTCAATTGGTGGATGGTGACTATCAGTGGAATCCAGGATGCCTCGGGGGGAACGCGATCACTCACTGGGGAATGCAGGTACATCCACTTGACGAGTCCCATATAGGACGAAATGCGCATCCTGGATTCCACTACTTGTCACCATCTATCAATTGAATCATTTTAATTGTTAATCATTCAACAGCTTATATCATCCCATTCTCATATTACTCTTAGTTCCGATCAGTTATTTCTTGTCATTGAGAAAAAAAAATGTTTAAATTTTCAATGTGATGTATATTTCAGATCGTGGAAAACACCCATATGGACATTAGAAAGAAGAGAACACGAAGTTCAGCAAAGATATCTTTTCGGCGATTTCATTTTCAAAAGCTGTACAATCGCATTCAAATACATAATTTTACATGGAGACAATTGTTGTTTGATTCTACATAATTACGACGGCGAATAAAAGGTGATAATCATTTCTAACTAGATATGGTTTTACGAGAGGCTTAGAAACAAAATTACACAGGATTAGAATAGATATCAAGTGTGTAAAAATGAGCATGGAAACAAAAATTGAAATAGTAGTTTTAACTTGAAATGGAAGTTAGGAGGTGTGAATATAGGTTACAAGAGCCTTAGAAACACAAAAATTGCACAGGATTAAGATGTAATTGTAAAACAGTTAATTTTCTTATTATTAAACGAATTATAGATGTGAACAGGAAAAGCATCGAAACAAACTTAAAATAACTGTTTTTATAACTGAAAAAATGGGGTGAATCGGATTAAGACTGAGGGAGTAAGAATCACACGCACACAGCGAACGGAAAAGGAACTAAAAGAAAAAAGAGAACGAAAGAAAAAGAAACAAAAACGGAAGGTAAGGTCCATGGTAGTTGTAGAAGTTGGACTAATTTCTTTTGGATACACAGCTCCGGCTTCACGATGCATATTGCGAGGGCTTCTGCATTACAGAGAAGTCGGAAACATACTGCTTTCGGTAGGTTTCTGTTGGCTTTGTAAATTACTTTGAAAGAATCAGTCGAGATGTTGTGGGAAGTGTTGATTAGGTGTTCAATAATGGCACTTCTGATTGAACCGGTGCCTCCTGTTTGCAGCCACGCTGGGTAATGTTCTCTAACACGTTTTGAAAGGACGCGCATATAACGACCTATGTACCTAGCTCCGCACGAGCAGGTGAACTGGTATATGCACAATGAATTGGTCATATGCGAGAGTTTGTCCTTCGTGTTGTTTCGAAGTATTGGACGGCTAGAGAATGTCAATCTTAGTGTTGCTGCAAGGAAGGTCTTCTTTAAAGAGCTGGATATTCTCCTCTTCAGGATGTCGGCTGCCAAATCTCAAACAAGAATTTTCGCCATGTAAAATTATGTATTTGAATGCGATTGTACAGCTTTTGATAATGAAATCGCCGAAAAGATATCTTTGCTGAACTTCGTGTTCTCTTCTTTCTAATGTATATTTTTCGTATTGTTCATACTGTAGCTAGTTGAGAATAAAACTTGAAATGATATGAAATGAACTCATATTATTACTGATACATTTGTCGTTCTTGCTTTGCTCAAGTTTCTTAATAGTAAAAGTTCGCATCATTTCTAGTGTCAGTCACCGTGGAACTCCATAGAACTTAGCTACAATTGACAGTGAAAGAAAAGGATGCCTCCTTATTTCTTATCATACATTAAGAGGCCCGTTGGTTGAATTACAATAAGATATCTCTAAAAATTCGACAGTCCTTTTTGTCATTTTTCATTCAGTATTACTAATAAGTTCACAAAAATCCAGGTTTCTGGCCATTGTTTCCGATTGTAGAAAAACAACGTGACGAGTAAAACACTCGCCAACTCTCAATATATATCAAATATTGGTTTGCAAGGATTCGATTGGTTACAGGAATGAACACGAGCTGCCATTATTTCGAGAACCACTGGAAAACCAGCTGGGAGAACTGGACATCTGCTTTGTCCGAATTCAGCACTCTTCATCAATACGCACCCACTTTCAGGGTTCGAACCCAAGACCTTCTGGTTACGAGGTGAGCTTACTGACCATTCAGCCACTGGGAGCCGATCCATAGGCCCGTGAAATCCAGTTTCTGCCTATTCGTGATACATATTTGGCACAATCTCAAGCCAGTGTCACAGGCAAGCAGCCGTCCTGTTGGCAGACTTGGTGCGTGTATTTATGTATTTACGCGAATATAAATGTTTGAAAGCATACTTTATGCCAATTAATATAATAAATAATTCTTCCCGATGGGTGTCCCTTCAAATATTCAAACGTTTTTCAATATGTGCCAAGTTACTTATAAGTAGTATAAATTTTACGAGCGAAAATTCGTCGATTCAAAATTTAGATATTTACTAGGATATTTACTAATTTCAATACAGATTTCATTACTATTAGATTATAGTTAGAGAATCACCAGAAATCTTAATGCCCTAGACAGCTATTTCATCCTAATGTGAGACTGTTTGGCAGTGCGCACCCGTGGCCTATTCGGGATAGAACTCAGAGCTTTCAGTTTACAACTGGTTTGCAGTTACAAACCAGGTCGGTAATCTATCACAACTAGCATTCAAATCGTGTAAATACTGACTGTCTGAATAAATCAAGAACAACAGTTTTCAACAGAATAAGATGGCGCCATTATAAAATCCCTTAAAATTATCGATAGATAAAAGAATTTCAGTTCTGCTCAAAGTGAACGAAGTAACCCATATCAAACCCCTGGAACCTGATTAATAAATGTGCTCAGAAAGAGGCAGTTATCAGTCGTTCCCTACATGAGAAACTGGATTTCTTTACACTTTCGCATCTATTTGACTACACAGTCTTTTTATTTAACCTCTTCTCCTACGCCATAGCATAAATTTACCTGTCAATTGTTAATATGATGTGAGTTTTACTCACCACTTTGTTACTCAGTCTGTTGGTTACTCGGGACCTAATTCATCTCTTGTCTTTATTATATGACTCTTCTGTCATCGTATTCAAGCATTTATCTTTTGTATAAACTCGAACTTTCTGCGCAGTATGCTCAGGACTGTTTATTAGGATTTGAGTCTCCTGTCAGCTGACGTTATGTAACATTTGAATGAATGTTAAAATTGTTCTGTAGGTAAACTTAATAACTCCTTTAGGCTGTACACATACTGATGAGAAGCCGTTGAAATGAATGATGGTACCGCTGTTCTGTGTAAAAACTGTTGTCCTTGTTCTGTTCAAATTCATTTAGAGGAATAAGTGAATGCAGTTATTGACTGTCTATCGGTGAGGAGATAGATAAACAACCACTAATCACACCTGGTCAAAGAAGCAGCAAAGACAGGACTCCAGGTGAACATAGACAAGACGGAGGTTATGAAAATAACCAACCAACAACAACAACATCAGCAGCAACATCCACCGACAATCACCATCAACGGAAGGGATTTGAAAGAGGCTACTTCATTCACTTATCTAGGGAGCATTGTGTCAACTACAGGCAGCTGGAACGGACGAGGATGTCAAATCGAGAATCGGAAAGGCGAGAAACACATTCATCAACCTGAAACCAATCTGGAAATCTTCTTCACTCAACTCAGCATCAACAACAAAATGATTCGGATTTTCAATACAAACGTCAAGTCAGTCATTTCTTCTATACGGATGGATCAGAAACTTGGCGGGTCACAAAGAATATTTCCAACAGCCTGTTGCAGACCTTTATCAACAACTATCTTCGCTCTATACTGAAGATCAGATGGCCGGCCGGAAAGAATCACCAACAAGAAACTCTGGGAACAAACAAAAGAAGAACCAATCGCTCAACAAATATGCAGGAGGAAGTGGAGATGTATTGGACACTCGCTGAGTAGGCCGTTGGGTGACATCGCGTGTCAGGCCAATGCTCGAGTGGAACCCGAAAGGGAAGCGGGGAGTGGGACGTCCAAGGGTGATATGGAGGAAATCGTGTGAAGAGGAGTTGAAACAGTATGGACTAACATGGATACAGGTGATAAGTACAACAGAAGACAGAAGCAAGTGGAGACGTGTAGTTGAAACCCTATGTTCCACTATGAACCTAAGGGGACAATAATAATAATAATAATAATAATAATAATCACACCTTAGCTTTTTCGACAGACACCCGTTACTGGAACTGTGATGCTGTTCAATTAGTTTCCATGAGAATATTTTGTATATTATTACCACTATTATTATTTTCATACATTTATTCCCCTTAATGAATTTGAATAAAGCAAGAACAACAGCGGTTTTTGCAGAATAATTGAATGGTACCACCAATACTGCTTATTCCGTTGGCTTCTCATCAGCTGCTTACAGGCCAAAGTCATTATTAAGTATGTCTACAGGAATAATTCCGACATAATTGCGCAGACAGTTCATTTTTAAACAAAAATCAATCAGTCAGTATATGCATATACATATATATATGTATTTAGAACACTTTATTCCGCTTAATAATGATCATACACAATGGAAGCTCCCGACACCACGTAATCAGATGAGAGAGAGTGCGAAAATATCCAGTCACCAGGGCAAGAAAAGATTGATAACTGCTTCCTTCTGAACACACACGTAAATCGGGTTTCAGACTCTTGATGGAGATCGCTTCTACGGCAGCAGTTACATTAGAAGAACAGAAAGAAGGGGATACTTCCAATTTTCTGAATATGTACCAAAAAACCTATGTCTAAGGGAAACAAATGTTTTCAACAGTGCCATCGACAGGCATCTCCTTGACACAGGTCATGAGGTGGACGCCACAAGATCCCTTAAAATTATCAATTCTCCTCAAATTTCATGCAACCGGTTCCCTTTATTAGTTTGAAGAGAGAAAGAACGAACATGTTTGCAGGATAATACGAGCTCGTTTCAATTCGTGGATTCTCATCAACTGCATACATCCTAAACAAAATCAAATTATAGGTTTCAAGAAAGTTGTGGAACATACTTTTTCATAATTAATTTGAGTTATAGATAGAAGGCATAAGGAACATAATTCCAGAATTTGATGTAGGTAGACAGATTATTCGGTGTCAAAAAACAACTAATTATATATAGTGGAATTAGATAAGAGGGGTAAGAGTTCAGATTTCTATTGGAAAACACTCTTACCCCTCTTATCTAATTCCACTATATATAATTAGTTGTTTTTTGACACCGAATAATCTGTCTACCTACATCAAATTCTGGAATTATGTTCCACAACTTTCTTGAAACCTATAATTTGATTTTGTTTAGGATGTATGCAGTTGATGAGAATCCACGAATTGAAACGAGCTCGTATTATCCTGCAAACATGTTCGTTCTTTCTCTCTTCAAATTCTCCTCAGGTTTGCCAACGTCATCTCCATCATGTGCCTGAAACCCGATTTATGTATTCAGAAAGAAGCAGTTATCAGTCTTTCTTTGCCCTGGTAACTGAAAATTTTCACCCTCTCTTTCATCTGATCAAGTGATGTCAAAAGTTTCTATTGTGTATGATCATTATTGTTCGAGATAAAGTGTTTATTAATATTATTATATATATTATTATTGTATGCATTTATTGATTGACTGGTTTTTGTTTAAAAATGAACTCTGTGGAAGTATGTTGAAATTGTTTCTGTAGATATACTGAATAATGAATTTGGCCTGTGAGCAAGCAGCTGATGAGACGCCAACGAAATAAACAATGATAGTACCATTTTTATTCTGCAAAAACCGCTGTTGTTCTTGCTTTATTATTATTTTTTCTATCTATTATCACACACGAGCTTGCTATGCTAGAGAACACCTTTCACTATCATCTTGTAAATCTTCTCAATTACTACCTGGAGTTCAGAAAGTCTATTGAGCAGTTGTTAATCATTCATTATTGCAAACTTTTATTTGTAGGAATATTCCGCCGAGTCTAATAGAAATCCTGTGGATATTTTGCCCGGGTTCTAACTGATGTCAGCTCATGATGAAATCCTGTAACCAATCAAATCCCTACAAACCAACACTTGAAAATCAACGGGATGCCCACTGGCGACTTGCCCTATTCAGGTGGGTAGTCACCTGGGGTTCTAGTGAGAAGTCGTGACCAGTAGGGTGCAGCAGGTCGGGCGTGAGGACAAATACTCGCCGAAGACATTGGCTAGGGGTCGCGCTATGTCGTGAATTGGCAGAAGTTAGAATTCATGGACCATTGGATCGGGTCCCAGTGGCTTAATGGTATACGAGCTCGCCTTGTAACCAGAAGGTCCTGGGTTCGATTCCTGTCGGTGGGTGCGTACTGATGAAGAGTCCCAAACTAGGACGAAACAGCTGTCCAGTACTTCCAGGTTTTCCAATGGTTCTCTAACTGATGTCAGCTCATGATGAAATCCTGTAACCAATCAAATCCCTACAAACCAACACTTGAAAATTAATTATGAGTCATTTGTTTTAATATGGGGAGCATTAAAATAAATATAAACGTCAATTCCAACTCATAAATTTAGGACTCTAAGAACCGTATTCACTTGGAATAGATGTCTAAAGCCATAAGGTTGATATTGGTCAGTGTACTCATTTTCCAGCTTCGTGCCATTGAAATACAAACGCAATCTGATAAAGTGCTTGGTTCATAGAGCAAGAGCAATCTGCTCAGAGGAATGTCTAGATAAGGAACTTAATAATATCAAACAGCTGCTGAGTGAAAACGGTTATCCAGAAATGTTTATTGATAAGAATATGAATCTAAAATCAAAGTAGCCCAAGGTACCAAAAGTTCCTAAATAGACCTTATTCTTACAAATTTAGTTCCTTGGCGACATCAGCAAGATACTAGCACAGTGCCTAAGAAATGCGGTAAAAGGAGCATTCCCTGCTGCCGAATTACACTGTCTTCAAAACCACTCATCTTTTGCGTTCGGGAGTAAAAGATAAACTGCCTAATTTCTCCCCTTCCATGTTTATCTACCAATTTAACTGCTTCTCTGGAGCCAGTTAGTTGCATAGGCCGTACAATTAGGCGTGTTTGTCGTCGGATTTCTGAACATCACCCTGCATAGTGATTAAGTAAAGGACAAACCAAATCTATTCGCAATGATATTCTATCTCATCTTGTGGATTCAGAACACAGAGAGAAGGCTTTCAAAGTCATTTACCACATACCAACAAATATTAACTTCGCCTTAAGAGTTCGATTACTGAATATTGTTGAGGCTGTTGGGATCCACATCAAGAAGCCTAATTTGTGCATCCAAAAGAAGCTAGTTAAGATATTATTCTTACCTTGGCCATCTAGATTTGAATGATGCTGAAGTTTTGTGAAATTTCAGTTGATATTCTATTTGCTATTATATTATTGTTACTATTATTATTATAATTTAAGCATCTTTAATGAACTGTAGTTCCACTGTGATCTTACTTTACAAATCGGTATAATTTGAAAAACACACTAATATTGTTATTGACTACTATTCTAGAATATTCTATCTATATAAACATATGTATATATGATTGTAGAGCCAGAAGAGTAAATTATCGAAAAGGATATTCTTTGCTCAATTGTTTTCTGTTTTATGGATGTCTGAATGAATATTTTCACGATATTGGTTAAAATGGGATTCAGGATGTGTAGTTCTTTTTATTTCTGACTCATTATCTGGATGTACTTGTGTCGTGGTGAATGTCAAGTTGTACCCACTGACACTGGAACTAAACACTCAACACTTCTAATATGTGGATCAATAGCTTGTCTGGAAAATGGACCAATCAGATGCCTCACAAATAACTAGACAGAGAACCAATGAAATATCCTCTCTTACGCTACATCATTAGCCAGGTATATTTCCGTTGTTCCCTATATGTATGATTGTTTCCTATAGTAAATATACTTCAGATCTCACGTTGTTATGTGTCCTCGCTTAAGTAGAGGGCTGGGGGAATCAAGTATCTGTTCAACACGTCGCTGGCGAAGACAAGCGATGATGGTGATCATCACGTCTTTACAAGCTCATACTTCCTTCCTAATTTAACATCAACATTTCCAAAATGCAGTGAAAGTTTCAAAACACTTTCGAAACATTAATATCAGTGAAAAGTTTGAGCATTGTGGATTAGATCAATTAAAGTATAATTATATTTCAATAGTTTACACACAATGACAAGTTTTGTTATTGGTAATATTTCGAGCAAAATTACTGCCCGTGTTCACACCACTTTAAAAACACACCGACGTATATGCTATCAAGATTTCTCTCGACAATATTAAGACCAACAAGAGACAACTCAAAAGCTAGAATAGTAGATTCATTTGAATTAGTGAAGCGACTAAAAACCACTAAAATAGAGGAAGATGAAATACTAGTCAGCTTTGATGTAAACAGTCTCTATACGAAAATACCCATTCAAATGGCCATGAATGCACTGAAAGAGAAACTAAAAGAAGATAATAACCTAAGAGACAGAACACAGTTATCTGTAGAAGAGATAATAAAAGGGGTGGAATTCTGTCTGACAACAACATATTTCACATTCGAAGGGAAGATATACCAACAAAATGAAGGAGTGGCCATGGGATCGCCTATCTCACTAATAATAGCTGACATATTCATGGATTATTGGGAAGAGAATGCCCTTAAACCATTCAGGTCATCACTGAAATGTTGGTGGAGATATGTAGACGACACACTAGTAATAGTGAAAAAAAACGATATTGAGAAACTCTTCTCGTACACATAAACAGTCATGTAGACTCAATAAAATTCACTATGGAAGTAGGGAATGAAATTGGGGAACTACCTATTTCAGACTGCAAAATACAAAGAATAACGGATGGTAGCATTAAAAAGACGCTATACAGAGAAACCACACACTCTGGAAGATTCCTTGATTATCACTCAGCTCATCCACTCACGGTAAAACGAGGATTAATACAAGGTCTTGCAGACAGAGTACGTAGACTTACAACAACGCCAGAGGACCAGTGTAAAGAAATAAACGACCTATTCAAAATGCTACCCGAAAACAACTACCCAAAACAATTTATACAAGATAATATAAAAAAGAGAAAAAAGAGGATAAAACCGGAGAATAACAAGATGGAAGAATGCAAAAAGTCAGTCACAATACCATATAATAATGGTACATCAGAGGCAATTCAAAGAAATCTCAAAAATACCGGCATTCACACAACTTTCAAACCGACAAATCTAATCAAAAATAAAATAAATCAACTGAAACATCCCATAAAAACGATGGATAAAAACAACTTGATTTACAAAATTTCTTGTGCTGACTGTCCGACTAAGTATGTGGGGCAAACGTCCAGATCACTCAAAATAAGAGTGAATGAACATAAACGCCTAACCAAAGGTCAACCAACAGGAACACAAGCCTACAAGAATCTTGAAAAAATTCATCGATAGCTGCACATGTATGGGAAAAAAACCACAATATCGATTGGGACAATGTGTGTATACTAAAAACTAACATGAACAAATGGAAAGAAAGACTTATAACAGAATCGATATTCATTAAAGTCACACCGGATACATGTAACAAGGGTGACTCAGTACAACTATCAACAACTTGGAATATAATTCTGAATACAAACACATGAATGAACGTGGAATACAACTCAAATACAAAAAAAAAATATGAATGAGCAAAAATAATGAACTACATAAATGAGTACAAATCATGAAAGTGTGAACAAAACAATTCCAACAGTGGTGTGAACACGGACAGTAATTTTGTTCGAAATATTACCAATAACAAAACTTATCATTGTGTGTAAACTATTGAAATATAATTATACTTTCGAAACAATTTAACCACTTGGCTAATGACGCAACAGAGTTACTATCCGTTCAATTAAGGTTGAATTTCCCGCCAATTGATTTCGCTAGACTCAGATTCTCCGTCTGTGTTTACATTTCAATACCTGATATGGACGCTTCAGCAATGCATTGTGATTAATTAGCAAGGTGTTATTTTTATCGGCAGTAGTTCGCAGTTAGATAGATTCACATATCTGGGAGATATCAAACAATGTCTAAATACCTTCAGTTTAGCGCATTTTATTTCTGTTTTGTAAGACGTCGTCCCTATTCGGGAACATCGGGTGGTGTATGAGGACAAATACTCGCTAATAACATTGGCTAGTGGTAACACTACATGGGCTGAGCATTAGATTACATGCCAGTGGCTGAATGGTAAATGGGGTCGCCTTGTAACCTGAAGATACTGGGTTTGATCCTTGCTGAGGTCATGGATGCATCCCGATGAAGAGTTTGAAATTAGGATGAAACCGTTTCTCTTCACTCTCTGGTATCTTAGCTAAAACTAGCAAGTATCTTGCATCTTTACTTTTGTTTGTTAAATAGAACAAAGTTTTCGGAACATTTACTTCCCGATTCGAATTAGAAAAAAACCGACAACAGTTAATAAAGCAGGATTTTATGAATTGACCAAATTTTGGTAGAATTATTCTTCAGCCGGATACTGTACACACAGGGATATGTATTTATTTATGTTTATTTTATTCCTTTACGTTCCCAGTGGAACATAGGGGCTTCAAGCTAAAGGCTTGAAGTTTCAGGAGAAGTGGTGTTTATTTTTACGGGATGGTGTTGCTACCCTCATGCTCAACGTTTCCTCTTCTTACCAATCTTATTACTGGCTTAGTGAGGTAAAGGAATGCGGCGTCAGCCAGGGATCGAACACCGGACCACATGAGGCATGGTTCGCATGTATTCTACCGTTGTGCCACCGACGCATGTATTTATATATATACTATTAGAATTACATCGAGGCATATAAGACTGATAAGATATCAAGAATTCTAAACTGAATAGTATTGAAAATAATAGTAAAATGCTAATAATAGTAATAGTCAATAATAATAATGTTAAAACGACTTAAGATAGTAGTAACGATAGAAGATAGTTTTAAGTAAATCAGAAACAGTAATAATAAGGGGTAGAATACAAATATTAATTGTAATAATAAAAGTTAATAAATAAAACATTTTACCATGGTAGATTCAAAGGGACTACCCTTTTCTTCTGTACACACAGACGCCTGGTTTATAAAGTCGAATTGCACGAGCCTACACATTTGCAAGCATCTTCCTTTGTATTTATTTGTCTAATGACAACAGTGAAGGACTTGACCGGATCAATATCGTATCCATAGTCCACAATATGGCAAATGCTCCACTATGTAAGCAGACAATAATAATGCAATGACTGTGAGTGAGGTCAAGTTCATAGGTCAAACTAGTAGATTGGATGGGGGTAGTCAGATTGTCAGAACATAAGAGTTTAGCTAAGGTTAGAATGGTTAATCCCACGAACATAAGTAGTTCAGAAAAAAACTCAGCATTGCATTGCACTGCATGCATTAACACACAATTCTAAGGGGCAATATTGGTAGATGGAGAGAGAGAGAGGTTGAGTATTGAATCCTGGTTCATTGAGTCTACAACACCCAACACATGCAACAGAAATGACTCAATGCAAATACCAGAAATATGGAAGATTTTATTGCCACCAGTCAAATCAGAGGAGGATAATGAATAATCTTAAAATCCTATTTCAATTCACGTACATCACAACATTCTAACAAGTTACTTAATTTGACTATAAAAACACCTTATCTCCCATCTGATTGTACCTGACTGATAACACTAATATTATTCCCGAATGCACATTATCTTATATTGATTTTATTCGAATGTCTAGTCATCAATTTCACTCATGTAAATAAATGAAGCAGGAAAGTTGTGTGAGTGAGTGACTTGACATGATTATGAGCAGTAATAATTTGTGCTCGAAACGTTGTCATCAGTTAATACTACTGTACAACACTGTGTGATTTATCAAAAAAAAACTTATCCGTAGTGGAGTTAAACTCTACCACAGTGCCCAAGTTTTATGCTTATATCAATAAGACAATCGCCTTACTGTACGACTTATATTTTATTCTACCCCTTATTATCTAATACCCTGCAGGGATGGTTGTCAGGTCAAATATATAGGTCAAAGAAATAGAACGGGGCGAGTCAGTCAGACTAGCGGAGCAGAAAAAGCTTAGCAACAAAATCTAGATTAGCTGACCCCAATAATAAGATAAGAAATCTGGAGAATAGTTCAGCTATATAGCACTACACCACATGCAATTACACACAACCATACAATAGGCTGGATGGGATAAGATGACAGTTTTGAAATCTAATACAACTAACATGGTGGAGGGAGAGGTTGACAACGGAAGCTGTATTTAACGCATCAAGTGAAGAGAATACGTGTGAATAGGAATGATTCAACACCTGTCCAGCTGGAAATCTGGAAAATTCTACTATCCCTACGACAGATGGGAAAGAATAAAGAAAACTATAAAAGTCAAGTTTCGAAGTCGTGTGATTATAATTGATATGATTATGAATAACAAATTGTGTTCGAAACATCATCCAGTAAATGCTAATACTGTTTCTTCACTGTGCAATATATCTAATAAACAAATCAGTTTGGAATCACATACTACCAGAATGCCCAATTTTTACACATATATTAATCATTAAATCCTGCTTTATTAACTTTTGTTGCTTCTTTTAAAATGAAGTTTTCTTTTTTTTTTAAATTCAATATATTTTTCAGTATATATTTTTATGCTTTTTCCTATTCTGAAAATATTTGTGGTTTCATCGAAAGTGTGTTGAAGGTAGTTAGGTGGGATGTTGAAGGTAGTTAGTAGGACTAGTGGTGTAAAACTCAGTCAGCTCGTCACTACATTAGTTGAAAGGCATCTGAATACATGCGAAAAATGGTCTAAAACCATACTTCTCCCACACCCAACACCCCCTCTATTCCCAACTCTCGGTTGTATCTCATCAAGTAGAACCAGAAATCAGTATAAAATAATATATGCTCGTACAACCAAGTACAGGAACTCAACGATACCATATTTGGCCCGTGTTCTAAGTGACAGAGACAATGTTAAGCGCGAAACCTATGACTTGCTTTGTTGTTAATAACATAATTTTAGGTTCTTTTATTTCTCTCTTATTTTGT
The DNA here is from genome assembly GCA_944472155.2 of Trichobilharzia szidati. Lineage (NCBI taxonomy): Eukaryota > Metazoa > Platyhelminthes > Trematoda > Strigeidida > Schistosomatidae > Trichobilharzia > Trichobilharzia szidati. The sequence continues at coordinate 131,500,449 of OX235272.1, read as the reverse complement.
ATTCTATAGTGAATTCCTTCTTAAACATACTTAGCTACCTAAATTATTAACATTGGCTTACTTTTTGTACTTTACTGTATTCCTTCTTTTGTGTATCTACTGGTTCCGACTATATATTAGCACTATGAGCATTACAAAATTGTCCTGTCATTAACCATCATGTAATTATTAATTTTTGTGGTTGTTGTTTTCTTATTTCCTATACTTTTCGGCAATATTAAACTGACAATCTTGGTTGTGTACGCCATAGTCACCACTTTAAAAAATTTTGTATTATGCAGGAATACTCACACTACCACTACAAACACTGCATTAGACCTGATAAAAAAACAACCCTGAAATGTTATTTTATGATTGTTTAGAGTTGTTTCAACCAAATTAACTGATCTTCTTGGCGATAAACATTCTTAAATATCATTTCATAACTTCTTGTATGACTATAGCTTTACTGTCACCATGTATAATCATATCATAGCTTCCACTACCCAATACTGAGATATTATTATATGATGTTTATTTTCCTTTCTACTTTTTGGTATTTTTTCGCGTTTTTCGAAAATTATTTTGTGTTTTTCCTGTTCTTTTGCTGTTGTTGTCTTTATATTTATTTTTTGAAATACTCCTTTTAAATGTTCGAAAAAATTAGATGGAAATATTGTAGATATGTGCTGAAAATTCCACACTGTACCACTAGTACTGTTTCTGGAATAAACCAAATTATTATTATTATTTAGGAGATTCTGCATTTCAACCAATGAAAAAGACTTTTTGCATCACTGTAAATAAACTGACCAATCAAATCAAGTTAATGTAATAGTGTTTGTTTATCGTCTATCGATTTAATTAACCTTGACACCTTAAACTATTTAACTTCTTCGTGCATTTAATTTTATATCTACCTTGTCTTATAGCTAATATATACAACAAAGATATTAGTACATAGTTCGATAGTACTGTGGATCACTGTGGGAACACTGATGAAATTTTGTTGTTGTTGGTAAATATCAGTTTACAGTTAAATGTTATCATGAATTTAGGCTTCAGATATCTGTGAAATTCACAATTTTCAAATTGGTTAGCATTTTGCAGTTTACACAATCGGAGTGATAAAATTTCACCGTCGTTTCCTTTGGAAACCAAGTTATTTCGATCACATAGTTTTACGCAAAAATTCAGATTTTTTTGAATTTCGATTCATTTTCATCGCTTTTTTAAGGAATATTTTGATCAGGAACTGACATCTCCTAGAGGATCGTTAAAAACCAAGGAAGTCTAGAGAGATATTCTGCCTCGTCTTTGCAATGTTTCAGCAATATGTGCGTATAACATAATCGAAGTTCAAACCGAAGACCTTCAGGTCACAGGGCGAGCTAGATCATTGACCCAAAAGCCGTTGGGGTGCTAATCCAATGGATTATGAATTCTAACTTCTACCAGTTGGCGATATATATAAAATCACCACGGACCGAATAGTTAGTACTGGTGTACAGTTAGATCCTTCAAGTAAGGAGTGAAGCCGAATGCTCACCAATGACATTAGCTGACGGTTAACAGAAGTTCGAACTCATGGGCTGATCATTGGATTTTGTTCCAGTGATTGAATGATCAATCAACTGTCTTTGCATAACCTGATTTTGATTTCTCGAGATGTTTGTCCGATGTATATCGCATCACATTCCAAGCATTTTATTTTATAGACACAATTAGATAGAGAATCTTTAGGGATTTGATCTTTTATATGGACAAGGTTGCTTTGAAGTGTGTCTGATGTTTTGAAGAAAACTCTAATGTCGAGCTGATTGAGTACTCTTCTGATATCGTCTGACGTCTCTGCTCTATATGGAATGACGACTGTCGAGGTCCATGTTTTCGGAATGCGTTTTCGGCCATACTTAATGTCTGTGTTGATTTTGTTGATGAATAAGGTATCATTCAATGATCTGATATTCTTGACTGGATACTAGTCAGGAACTAGTATAGCGCGTCTAGTTCTATCTTTTGTGCAGACTGTAATCTATTGTCAGTCAAGTTCGCGATGTGGCCAGCATGCTACTCAGTGGTTCGCCATCATGGCGCACTGTAACTTGTTGTTATTAAATGGTTGGAGGCAATTCACAGAAAGCCTAGATAGGACCAAGTTTTCGTGCTAGTTGACACTTGTCAGCAGGGTCCACCTGCAATCTTGAAGGAACTCATATTCCTCCTGCAACGTTGCAGATACGCCTTGCTGACTGATGAGTGCCAATAAGCACGAAACCTGGGTCAGACAAGGCTTCCTGATGATTGCCTCCAATCATCTTATGTTCTTTTAGAAAAGAGTTTGATTAATTAGAAAAGGAAGTGTAATGATAGTCTTAATAAAAATAATAATAATAGATAATCTAGATTCCAAATTTAATTCTTATTGTGTACATGAATTTAAGTTATCCGAAGATTTCATGCCCCCCCCCCCCCAAATAAAAGAACTACGCAGGATGATGAATTTTCCAATGTTTCAAGTTAAATTCATCATCATGGTTAAGCAAGGGACAAACAAAATCTATTCGTAGTTCTATTTTAGCACGCCTTGTTGATACTGAGCATAAGGTCGGTGTTAATGCTGCATTTAAAATTATTTATCGCACTCCGATTAATCTTAATTTTACTTTACGAGTTCGTCTTCTACAGACAGATGAAGCAATCGTAATCCACCAGAAGAAACCAAGCCTGTGTGTACAGAAGAAATTTGTACAGCCACTTTCCTTACATTGGCCATCATTACAAGACAGGACTACGTCGCCCCCCTCCCCCTAAACCTATAAAAATTGTAATTGTCCAAATTATTTTATTTTTATTTTGACCACTTCATCTTTAATTACGTGTTATTCTTGTAAAATTAATTTATTCGATCCATTTCTACCTTTTAATTGTGTGCATTAATTTTCTTCGTTAATTATCTACCCATTGACATTTTGACACTGTTTAATTATTGTTAACAAACATATCACCACTTGTTTGGTAAATTGTTGTGTATTGTAATAAAAATGCTATACGTGTATAATAGAGTAGAGCCAGAGATGAGGATCTAATTGAAAAGTAAATATTTCTTCGCTCAATCTTTCTGTTTTCTAAATTCATTTGTTTTGTAATTTTTGTTTCCAGCTTGAGTATTATAGAAATAAATAAAAAATCTCGCTAAGCTATGAAATGTTTTATTGTGGTACCTTATTAAATTGTATGAAAAGTACCATTTTGGGTAAAATTTATTTTGATAAAGTCACATACTGTTATACAGTAATATTTGCTGATGACCACGACTCGAGCACAATTTATTACTGCTCATAATCATATCAAGACACTACTCACACAACTTCCTAACTTCATTTATATAATTCCATTATTTTCCATCGCTTGACTTGATTGGTAGTAGATCCTGCAGATCGTGAACTCACTCACAGGACGAAGATGCACAGTGAGGAAATTATTTTAGGAATTCAGGTATGTCTCACACTTACTATCTTTAAATCCCAAGCAAAATATATATTGACCAACAGAAGGTGCAGCAATAGGATCAACAATATCCCCTGTCGTAGCAGATGTGTTTATGGATAGCTGGGAAAATATGACTCTTAATACATTTAATCCTACTCCAAAAATATGGTGGAGATATGTGGATGACACTTTCATACACAGTGTTAAAAACAGAACATATCTCCAGCTTCTTCACACATATAAACTCACTAGTAAAGGGAATAAAATTCATATTTGAATCGGAAAATGAACAAGGAGAATCAGCTATGTTAGATTATAAAATAAAACGAACGGAAGAAGGTAAACTGCACACTAGCGGCGTTTATAAAAACCAACGCATTCTTATAGATATTCAGACTTTAATTCATCTCATCCGTTAACTGTTAAGGCAGGCTTACTTAAGTGTCTGTCTAACAAACAGAGTAGTAGCACTAAGTAGTACAACAAAAAACCTAAACGATGAAATGAAACAGATAGAAGAAGCGTTGGTATGAAATAACTATCCTATAAAATTCAATAGGAAGATTAGAAAAGGTGAAAAGCAAAATAAAAATAATGGCGAGACTAATTATGATAACATAAACATGAAAGAATATAAGGCATCTACAGCAGATTTAGCATATAAGGTGGAGATATCTGAGACCCTCCCTATGTAGGATTATTAATAAAACAGGAATCATAGTAGCATTTAAACCTACAAACTCACTCAGGCAAGACAAGCTCTGTAGGTTAAAGGACCCTGTCGGCTGACCCAATTAGACAAAATAATATAATTTACAAAATACGTTGCAATGACTATTGAGGTAAGTCAACCACATAGGTCTTATTAGTATATCGGGAGTAGTCAGATTGTCAGAACATAAAATTTAGCTAAGACTAGAATGACTGACCCCGAGAAGATAAGTAATTTAGACAAAAGCTCAGAAATTGCATTGCACTGCATGCAGTAACACACAACCATACAATAGGGTGGGAGAGGGTTAAAATTCTAAAGAGTAACATAGGTAGGTGGAGAGAGAGATTGACTACTGAATCCTGGTTCATCGAGTCTACACCCAACACGTGCAACAGGAATGACTTATCACTCGTACCGGAAATATGGAAAATACTACTACCAATCAAATCAAGAGATGAGATATACAAGGAACCATGTCCTGGGTTCGAACCCCACTCATCTGTGCGTACTGATGAAGAGTCTCAAATTGTCCAGTCCTCCCTGATGGTTTCTCTTTGGTTCTCTAACTGAAGTCAGCTAGTGACGAATTTGTAAAATGAAATTATTATTTCCATAAAAACTTACTTCGTATTAAGTGAAATGAAAACTTTCCATATATTGATATAATAGTAAAACTTGTGCAATGTGGTAGGGCATAATTCCATTATGGGTAAAATTTATTTTGATAAAGTCTCATAGTGTTATACAGTAATATTTGCTGATGACCACGACTCGAGAACAATTTATTACTCCTCATAAGCATATCAAGACACTACTCACACAACTTCCTAACTTCGTTTATATAATTCCATTATTTTCCATCGCTTGACTTGATTGGTAGTAGTATTTTCCATATTTCCGGTATGAGTGATGAGTCATTCCTGTTGCACGTGTTGGGTGTAGACTCGATGAACCAGGATTCAGTAGTCAATCTCTCTCTCCACCTACCTATGTTACTCTTTAGAATTTTAACCCTCTCCCACCCTATTGTATGGTTGTGTGTTACTGCATGCAGTGCAATGCAATTTCTGAGCTTTTGTCTAAATTACTTATCTTCTCGGGGTCAGTCATTCTAGTCTTAGCTAAATTTTATGTTCTGACAATCTGACTACTCCCGATATACTAATAAGACCTATGTGGTTGACTTACCTCAATAGTCATTGCAACGTATTTTGTAAATTATATTATTTTGTCTAATTGGGTCAGCCGACAGGGTCCTTTAACCTACAGAGCTTGTCTTGCCTGAGTGAGTTTGTAGGTTTAAATGCTACTATGATTCCTGTTTTATTAATAATCCTACATAGGGAGGGTCTCAGATATCTCCACCTTATATGCTAAATCTGCTGTAGATGCCTTATATTCTTTCATATTAATGCTATCATTAGTGTAAAGTTTACCTTCTTCTTTTCGTTTGATTTTACACTTCAACATAGCTAATTCACATTGTTCATTTTCTTATTCCAATGTGAATTTTATTCCTTCTACTAGTGAGTTTAGTGCGTCGGTGGTATAGCGGTTAGGACGCTCGCCGACTATGCACATGGTCCGGGGTTCAATCCCCGTCCGACTCACTCCTTAACCTCGCTGAGCCAGAAATAATGCTGGTAAAGAGGAAAGGTTGGGCATGAGGCTAGCAACCCCATCCTGTAAAATAAACACTCCTACAGAAACTTCAAGCCACTAGCTTGAAGCTCTATGTTCCACTGGGGAAAGTGAAGGAAAAAATTAATTTTTATTAATTACTATTGAGTTTATATGCATCAAGAAGCTAGAGAGAGATATGTCCTATTCGTAACACTGTGAGTGAAAGTATATACATATATATAAATGCTAATATGCATTAATAACAATATTCTAACAATAAGAAAATATAAAAATATGCCCGTTTTCAAATCTCATATCATTTTAGAAGGAATGAATATTAGTTAGTCTTTAAGATTTCTGTAGACAGTCATCCCGAAGCCAACTCGTCACGAATTATTATGTATGATTGATGAATTAAACCGGGATTGCTGACATGAACAGATCTTATCATTCAAAAAAGGTATCGATTTAAGGACAAATGACAGAAAATCAGACTGTATTAGACAGCTTTCTCGTTCTATTTGACAACTGGTCAGTGGTCACTAACCAGAACTTTGTAGTGAGGAGGAATTTTCCTTAAGTATTCATTTACTGGGATTCGACTGATTTCTACGTAGATAAAGAAACCGATATCGTTTGTAGTACCAGAGAGGTGAAGGCTTTTTTCAACAGGTGCCTTCGATGGCTAGATATTAAAGGTCAAATGGCTGGCTGGTCAGAAAGAATTGACAACAAAGAAAACTGATAATGTGAGCGAACCAACTGGGAAGAACCTATCGCTTAACAAATATGTAAAAGAAAATGTAGATAGGTTGGAACACACACACATACTAAAGAGACCGTCGAATGATATCGCGCCCAATACAGGCTAGCCGTTGAGTGGAACCCGAATGGGAAGTGACCGGGGGGGGGCGTACGTCGGTGGGTGAAATGGAGGAAATAGTTCAAGCAGGAGGAGGAGGAGCTGAGAAGACTGTGGACAATCTTCGGCCCAGCTAAAGAGGACATCAGAGAATAGGACAGTGGGGAGGGAGATGTGCTGTTGAAGCTCTACCTTCCATTTGGAACCCAAGGTAACAACAACAAAAGAAGAAGATATGTTTTAACTCATCTTACAGCTACTGGGAGGACTTTATTGATTTAGTTTTCTTCGGAAGTATGAAGAGTTTCCGTTGGTCAGTGAATGTGATTGGAACTCATTTGCCAGACTTATGGACCAGGCTATGAGCCTTTCTTATAGTCTGGTTGCTTATGATACCACCCAACTATCCAAAGTGGTGTACCTACAGCGGGGTTCAAACTCATGACCCAGTAACCCACTAGTTTCTCCGCTCTTATCGTCCTCTCCTGAACTCATTAAAGAATTATCTGCATAATTTCTTGCAAATTATTTTCTCTGCGCATAGAATCTTCAAGTAAATGTTGTCACTCTATCTGAAACACGACTTACTCATCGACGACAATTTTCTTTCATTTTCTTCTTGAAGAAGTACCCAGCAGTAGGTTGGATGCCAATTGACAATGTACCTGTGAATGCACTTTGAGATCCAAGAAGATAATTGAGAGAGATGGAGAAAAGAAGATGTTGGGTGGAAATTTAGTTAACCCAGTAGTTTAAATAAGCCTCTAGGAAAATCATGTAATCCTTTAAAACTCAAATCTATGACTTCACACAGTCATATATATATAACTTCCGCTTATTTAAGTACCCGTCGTTGTATATCTCTAGTCTTGAGTATGTCTTTCACTGGTGAATTGATTGGTCATAGGTCACATGCTAATCTTACAACGGTTTTCCAGCATAATTGTGAAGACGGGAATTGTCCGCTTACAAGTCTTCATCTGTTTTTGTAATTGGGAATTTTAAAACCAAAAATTCGCCACTCGAAAATTACACAGTTCGAGATGAGAAGAGCCGGGTGATCTTCACTACCACCCAAGCGAAACTGTCATCCAGTATGTAAATGGCCTCTTTCTAGTGCTAGGGGGAACATTATTGACCAACATGAGTGGTTTCCAGCTGTTTATAAGCCTTCAATTCTTGCTACTCTTCAGCAGTACGGAAGTGTGACACTATTGTGGAAAGTAATCCAATAGCATTCGAATTCTAACTTTAACCAATCCAATGCTCATAAGTAACTGACTATAGTGTGATGTTGCCAGCAGATCTGAAGAGATCTCGTAACCACTCGCGTACACCATTTTGAGTGTAAGGACAACTACTCGTCGATGACATGGTTTTGGCATTAAAACTTGATTAAACAATCTAAGTTTAGTGTGGAATTATGGAATAGGAGAAAAGGTCTTCAAATATTAGTTTGTTGGGATCTAATTCATTCCAAGATCAATTATGGATTGGTATCAGTTAGAAAGCAAAAAAAGAACCAGAGAGTAGTGGACAGTTGTTTCTACCTATGTCTTGAGTCTTCAGCAGCACACACCCATGACCTCCATTAAGGTGGAAAATCGGACCTTCAGGTTAGGAGACCAGTGAGATGGTATTCAGTGAACTGTCTATGAATATAAACTTGTGACGATTCCTGATATATATATCACCATCGCTAGCCAATGTTATCGGTTAGTATTTGTCCTCACACCCGACTGCTCAAACCCTACTGTTCATGATTTTTCACTAGGACTTTGGACAACTCGGTGACCAGTGAACGTTAGATTAGCTTTCATTTGTAAAGTTTGTTTGTTCTTTCTGCCTTCTGTCAGTTCGCAGAGGTCCCATTCATTTCTCTTCACCACATGATCACAGTTTTGTTTTTCACGCATAAAGTTACAATTAAGCAAGGCAGGAAAAAATGTTACTGAACTGGTTACATTCCTATTTCTCAGAAAGAAATCAGTACACCGTATATCAAGGGAAGTCTTCCACTTCATTGCCTACTGAAGCTTGTGTCCCTCAAGGCGCTGTCCTTCCTCCTTTTCTTTTTTCTTTCTTCTTACATGACTTGCCTCAGTCTGATGAAATAAACTTTATGAAGTACGCTGATGATTTAACAGTTTAAATGGCTGTTAACTCCCAGCTAGATTGTACCAAAATAAATAGCTTTCTGTCGAGAGTCAGTAAATGGTCTGAGTCTAACGGTCTTAAACTGAATCCTTCTAAATGTCAAACTGTTAATTTCAGCTTAAGTGTAAACGCAGTTAAAAGAAACCGTCGATTCTCATGACAGTTGTAAGATTGATGACAATGATATAGGAATTAAATCAGAAGTTAAGTGTCTTGGACTTATTCTCTCTTCTGATCTCTCCTGGTCTTCCCATGTCTCAGCGATCTCCAATAAAATATTCCGCCTGACATTTTACATTAAGAAGTTAAGGCACTCGGGTATAACTCAACCCCTCCTCTTACAGTTCATAAACTCTTGCATCCTACCTATTCTTCTTTATTGTTCACCCTTATTCTTTCCTGGTTTGCTTGAAAAGGACTATGTCACAATTCGTAGAATGCTGAAGACTGTCAGTAGGATGAGTGGTGTCCCAGTGGACCACATAGTTAACGTCGTTGTTGATAGGCACTTGACCTCATGCAATAAATTTGCTAAAGGGATTTTGTCTGACTTGGAGCATCCACTTCACCCTCAGCTTTCACCTTGCATCTCCTCAGGTAGAACAAGAAGTAACTTCAGAAAACTGTATGCTCGCACGTCTAAGTATAAAAATTCTGTGATACCATACTTGGCACGTATTTTATGTGATGAAAATGGCGTCAGGCAAGAATTGACTAACCTTTTTTCATCTAGTAAATAAACAATCTCCTCCATCCATCCTTATATACCTTCAAGTTTTACTTTTATTATTTCTATTATATTTATGGTCCTGTTGCTTCTTTGTTTTTACTTTCATAACTGCAAACACCAACTTATCTCTATGACTGCTGTAATCTTTGTTTTCTCCTTCACCATATCATGTAAAGAGAACATTATATTCAATATTTTTAATCATGCAAGGATTTGTATACCGCATCGACATTGCTGTGTGAAACATGCCCACGGCAATTTCCACTTGTATTATTATCATTATCTTAGCTGCTATCATTATTATTACTTCCATTTTACATGCTGCATGTTTTTTTGATATTACCCCTATTGTAAATGTTGAAAATTTTCTGTGTGATTAATTTTATTTATAATTTGAGGAAATTAGACGCAATATTGTGATTAATGCTGAAAATTCCACTATGTATCACAAGTACTGTTTCTAGAATAAAGTTAAACATTATTATTATTACTATGATTAAAAAGTATAACTATGCACAAAATTGTGACGGTTCAAGTTACCGCACCGCTAAAATCATATTATTATTATTGTTCCCTTGGGTTCCTAGTGGAACGTAGGGCTTTAACTTCACGCCTCCACTTGCTTCTGTCATCTGCTGTACTTTTCACTTGCATCCATGTTACTCCATACTGTTTCAACTCCTCTTCACACGATCTGCTCCATGTCACTTTTGCTCTGACGTCCTACTCGCCGCTTCCCTTTCGGGTTCCACTCGAGCAATGGCCTGACGCGCGATGTCACCCAGAGGCCTCCTCAGCCAGCGAGTGTCCAATCCATCTCCACTTTCTCCTGCATATTTGTTGAGCGATTGATTCTTGTTTTGTTTCTTCCCATAGCTTCTTGTTAGTGATTCTTTCCTGCCATCTGATCTTCAGCATATAGCGAAGAAAGCTGTTGATAAAGGTCTGCCACCTGTTGAAAATATTCTTTGTGACCCGCCGCCAAGTTTCTGATCCGTATAACAAAGCTGACTGACTTGACGTTTGTATTGAAAATCCGAATTTTGCTGTTGATGCTGAGTTGAGTGACGAAGATTTCCAGATTGGTTTCAGGTTGATGAATGTGTCTCTCGCCTTTCCGATTTTCGATTTGACATCCTCGTCCGTTCCTCCTGTAGTTGAGACAATGATCTCTAGATAAGTGAATGAAGTAACCTCTTTCAAATCCGTCCCGTTGATGGTGGTTGGCGCTGGATGTTGCTACTGTTGTTGTTGTTGTTGGTTGGTTATTTTCAGAACCTCCGTCTTGTGTATGTTCACCTGGAGTCCTGTCTTCTCTGGCTGCTTCTTCGACCAGTTTGTCGGTTTTTGCTTGTAAGTCTTCGATTTTGTGTGACATCAAACATAAATCATATACAATGGTATAAAATGATGAAGTGTTACTGAATCCTGCGTTCGTCTAGCTTGAGTAGACGGTGGTCCCAGAAAAGGTCTTTGACATTGAGATGGACACAAAAGTCAGACGGGAAAATACGACGACTGGAACGACGACAACAACAGAAATGGTAACAACTTTTATTAGATAAAATTTACGGTATGTAGTATGTGCAAAACCTCAGAAAACTAAGCCATAGATAGACAAATCAAAGCGGTCATCTTATCATTACATACATACGTCATGACTTGTTTGTTGTAACATGGTAGGAAAAGAAGAAAAGAGGAAATGTAAAGAAACTATGATCAATGAAATTTTACTGAGAATGGAATAATGATTACATTGAGAGTAACAAGCAATATACGAAAATCAAGGAATTCACAAAGAGTGAATTAATCTTCACTAATGAGAAGCATTTGGACCTATGTTGCAAACAGTTCACACCCGTTGGTTCATAGCATCTTGACAATATCAATCTGAGCAATCTGCACCTCACTACCTGCTTTACTCAAATCAGTAATCATAAGTTTTATGGGTTAATACCATATTGACTAACACTGCTTGTCGAAGAAGGCGATAGATCGGCTATCTCGACAAGTGTCCTAGTCATCATCTCCATCCAAACAGCTTCATAAATCCTAATCCTAACTCAGACGTATAATTTAACATTTACTTCTTACCGAATATTCAAAAAGTAACCTCATTATTACTGGTCACACTACACTATCTTATGCTAAAGAAAATGAAGAAAATGGATCCAATGCTCATTGAGGAGGCCATCTAGTGACATAACTCGCCAGCCAGGTACCTGAATTGGAAATAACGACTTAAGCATGGAGGAGATTGTATGAGAATGAAATAATTGCTTATGTTAGATGGTTGGAGGCAGTCGGCCACAGGAAGCCTTGCTTGACATAGGTTTCGTGATAGTTAGCACTGAGTAGTCATCAACTCATGTCCCTTCTGGGATTCGAAGCCACGTCACCCAGTGATGTAGTCAGAGACGTTACCATTAAGCTATTAAGGCTTGCGATTGACCTCCTGGAGGAATGTATTGGATAAGACTAGACATATTACGCTAGTCGCTGACTAGTGTCTAATCGAAAATGAGTGCTTGTGGGTGATCATGAACCCAGTTGAAGATGACTATAGACGACTCGGTGAAATTGAGATGTGTTGCTGAAGCTACATGGTCCACTCGGAACCTAAGGGGATGATAATAATATAATAATACTATACCATTTTACACGGGAGATAGAACACATACGCCTCTAGGGAAAGAGGAGAGCAACTGATGAAATTTAATTATTTCTATCCGAATAATTTACAGATATTCTACGTATATAATAATTATTTTTTATTCATGCTTTTGAGTATCCTGGAAATCTCCATGACGAATAATAAAAGACATTTAATGACTCTAGAAAAAAATCAATCGCTTTTTAGTTAATCCCTAGTTGTTGCATATTTCCACTTTTTGAAGTAATGTTTACAAACATTTTCATAGGAAGTCATAATAATGACCACCCAAAAATACAAAGAAGCAGCATAAAGGTGAGAATCAGTTCGTGTTTATTGTAACTAGGAGGTGCGGATGAACATCCAACCTTCCAATTTACGTTATTCTCACACTTAGGAGACAGAGATGACTGACTGAGAAAGTTAGATATATTTCACTGTGCAAAATGCGATCTCAATACAAGTTACAACAATTTATATTTTTTACGAGTTGATCACGGATTGATATCAGTTAGAGAAGCATTGAAAAACCAGCTGAGAGTACTGAACAGCTGTTTCATCCTAGTTTGGGAGTCATCGGCAGTACGTACCCACTGGGATTCAACCCAGGACCTTCCCGTTACAAGGCCAGCAAGCTCGTATACCATTCAGCCACTGGGACCCGATTCAATGGCTCATGAATTC